>JAVJIF010022282.1:0-20205 GCA_038442645.1 Agave tequilana
GGGATGGTAGGGATAGGCTGCAGCAGCAGGCCATCATGCTCTGTTGCTGCTGCTGCGGCTGTGTAGAGCAGGGAAATCGCAGGTATGAGGGGGGAGTCAAAGGGGGAGAAAAAAGGAAAGAAAAAGAAAGGAAATTAAAGAAAAAAATAAGAAAAAAGAAAATAAAATAGTATAAAAAAAATTTATTATTAAATAATTTATTTATTATAATTCTGAATGTACAAAGAGGGAGTAGAGAAGGAAAAGAAAGAAAATAAATTATCGGTAAAGAATATATTATTTACTACGGCGAAAAATCAACTGTTTCAGAAACGTTCCGAAATTTTTTAAAAATAGAAAATATTATTTTAAGATACTCAGTGAAATCAGATTTAAGAAATTAAATGTAGTTTCAAATTAAAAATTCTAGAATTTTCCGGTGATACCGGCCGACACCAGAATAGGTCAAATTTTGATAATTTAGAAAAATTCAAAAAAATATATTTAGATAGAAAATGAAATTCTAAGAAGTAACATGAAAGCCGATTTAGAAAATTCAAACCCATTTGAAAACTAAAAAATTTGGGAATCAGTCAGCGATGTTGACCAACACCGGGTTTGGAGATTTTGCAAAAAAATTCTGAAAAATTCCAAAAGAGTTATGAAAAATTTAAAATATTAGAAAACAGTGTCTAAAATAGAAATCGGTCAAATCGGACTACCTGAAAGGTCAAATCATGCTATCGGTTAGTATCGGGTTTCCGTCCGGGTCAGGGCTTACTCTAGGTCTGAGAATCCAGATCGATACTCAATAATATAAGCAATCAAAACCCAAAAGCAAATACTGGAAGAAAATTGAACAATACGGTCGAAAAAATTTGGGACACGTATCAGGGTACGTATCCCGGGAACGTGGTGCTACAACCTACTTGCCTTGTAAGCATGATTTATTGTGAAATCAAAATCTTTTGTTCCATACTTGGGTGTTAATCAAGTGCCTATAACCACTTGAGGCAATCATCCACAAAGCTTGTAAGCTCACTCCATTTCTTGAGTAATGCTTGATTTTAAAGATCCAAGGTGTACCCATTACCAATGAATTCAATATGAGCCGCACGTCATTCCAAGGGTTAGTATGTTGATGGTGTTTTGATGTTTAGTTAGCTATAATTCTCTTTCCTTGAATTTCTACTCGTTTTAAACTCACTTCTCTTTTCAATCGATTCAACTCTCGTCCTACTCATTCTCTTCACGCATGCTTTCCCGTTTTCTATTCTTGTTTTCTTTCCAACACACAACCAAACTCACTTTCACCTCTATTTTCTTGTTTTGATTTTGTTTTCAAAATTAAGAAAAATAACTTGTTTTTCTGAAATTACAAAAATGCTTCTATCGCATTCCTCCCGTGGATACACCGTTTAGCCCCAGGCAACACATTACATTGAGGACTATAATACCCCCATTCACAGAATATGTACATGGATGTGTATTTGATTTCTCGATTGTAGTTTTTCTATTTTCTCCATATTTATTTTCATTTTAACATCACTTTTGTTAGTATTTTGGTTCTGGATTTGTGAATTTAGATTCAGTCCGGGTCCGAACTGAGGACCCGATTTTAGTAAAATAACTGATTTGACCATTTTGAGAGTTGGATTGAACCTGTTTCACTTTTAGATATTTATTTTCAATATTAGGATTTTTCAAAATTTTCTGAAATTTTCTAAATTATTTTGTAAAATTTCCTAACGGTATCGCTAGTATCGTTGGTTGATTTCAAGATTTTTAATTTATAAATGGAGTTGAATTTTTGAATCTACTTTCATATTATTCCTCAAAATTATATTTACTATTTTAGTAAATTTTAGAGATTTTTCTAAATTTATCAAAATTCGTTCGAACCGGTATTGACCGGTATCAGCAGCATATTGCAGGATTTTTTGTTAGTAAACCAAATGGAATTTCTAGAATCTGATTACACATTACTCCTCAGTGCAGTATTCTCTATTTTACAGGATTTTAGGAACCATTTTGAACTAGTTAAAATTTGACCCAATTAAATAATTTTAAAAAAAAAATCCTTTTTCTTTCTTTTCTTTTCTTCTTCTCCACTCTTCTTTTCTTCCTCATTAAGCCAGCAATCACCGACCTCCCACCGACCTATCTCTCTCCTTAAAATTAAAGTTCCCCTTCCTCTATTATTCTCTCTCTACAAAATAAACTCTCCCTCTAATTTCTCTCTTTATTTTAATCTCTTCCCTCTCCTTCTCTTCCTATCACAGCCGACCAATATCGGTCTCCACGCTTGCCGGCCAACCTTACGCCAGCGGTAACTCCTCCGATAAGCCTCCTCCCCGGCGCCTCAACCCGGCCATCAAACACCATACCCCCAATTCTTCTTCTCCTTGCTCCTCAACTCAAAGCCACCACTTCCACTAAACCACCATCACCTCTCAATTCAACCACCTAATTCATCACCACCATCCCAAATTCTCCATCACCACATCTTCACCACCATCCAAAATTGCATATATGCAAATCTATCAAGTAAGAGAAGAGAATACTATTATGGATAATTTTGGCTTTCTTTAAAGGGATTATAAGGACTCTTAATTAAATAAGGTTATGGAATTTATAAGTAACAGTTTCAGGAACAGTCTTAGTCCTAAAGCACCAACACAGTTAGTCAGACTTAAGGGAGCAAGTAAAGGATTAGTACAAGATTATATAGATAGGAAATAGATTAGATCTAGTTTTTTTTCTTTGGGAAGTGCTAAGAATATTTAAAAAGAAGACTAAAGACAAAGGATTTCTCAGTGGCTATAGTAAGTTTGACTAAGAAATATTTTATATTCAAATTTGATGAACTTTGATCAATAAGATGAAATTGAGATATTTTGATTTAAGCTGTAATCTGGGTAGTAATATGTGAAGATGCAAAGGGAAGATAGTTGGAAGACAGTTTTTAGAACCTGTTATGAACATTATGAGTTTTGACGATGCCATTTGATGTGAATAGTATACCAGTGTGAGTTATGACTTGATGAAATGTATTGTTGACACTCTGAAATGACAAACTCCCAGATAACACTTCAACATGGCTGAATAATGTCTAACTTGTCGACATTTACAGCCGCAGACAAATTAACGACCAGTTTTAGCCCATCCCAAGGGACAAAGCAGTGACTTGGACCCTACCAATCCAGTAAAGCAGATAGTAGGCCACGTATTGCCTTTGAAGAGGCCTAAACAGGACTGTGAGGCTAAGTCAGCTCAAACTTGGCCTCACATGAGCCCAAAGGGGCTAGCTTCGAGAGAAGCTTATAGTCTCGCTAAACGTCTAAGTTTCTAGGTTCCTATAAAGCTTTACACAGCTCCGCAGTGAGCTGACTCCTAGCTTCGCCTAAAAGCTAATCTTGCTAGCTTCGCTTGAAGCATAGCACAACTCTATTTAAAGAGCTAATTGATTGCTTCGCCTGAAGCTCTATGATAGTTTCGCTGAAGCTTGGCTTAGCTCCACTGAAGGCTAACTTATAGCTTCACATGAAGCTTCATCTAGCCTCGCCTCCACTGGATTTAAGATAACTACCCTACTAAGTTAGTGTGGGGATTAATGGACAGTTACATCCATGATTCTCATTAAAAGGAGACAATTAAGAGGATCATAACTCCCTATTGAGCCTATAAATAGCCCATTAGTAGCTAGGCTCAGAGGCTTAAAGAAATTCAAGTCCAAGATGGCTTTTTAAAGAGCATAAAGCTTCTTTAGTGGTTTCAAAGTTTAAGCTAATAAGAGATCTACTCTCTCGTTTTTAAGAATTCAGAGAATCATTTCTCTAATCCTACAGGGTGCTAAATACCAAAGATCTTCCTCTCTCAAGGAATCTCTGGAATCAGGCGAGAAGGAATTCCCAAGCAGTAGCATTCGAAGATCAATTGCTCGCATTGTCAACGGGATAAAGTGATCGCGTGCTGACCAGACTTTCACAGCACACTTCCCAGAAATCTTAGTAAAAGGTTCTTGTAATTTTCTGTTTGATTACTTGTAATTTTCCATAACAATTGTGTAAGTTTTCCCCCTTTTGCAAATTAATGGAAAACAAGATGGCGACTCCGCTGGAGAATGCATTCTCTACTGCTGAGAATCAAATGTCACAATGTGACTATCAGACCCTTGGGTCTATTGCTGAGACATTGGTCATTCATTTTGACCAAGAGTGGTTCGAATAACTTCTCTTTAGGAGTAGCACAAGTTCCATGTGCGTAAGCCAAGGAAGGATAGCATAACCGGAGCCCCTCTGACTAACTCTTCGAAGCAAGTCTCTGTTGAGACAAGAAAGGCTCTCTGTAAGTCTATTACAGCCTCATGCAAGGCTAAACAGACTGTATGTGAGTCTAACATAGTCTCAACAGAGACAAACATAACCTCACGCCAGTATGTTAATGATGCACGCGAAACTAAAAAGATTCCCTGCGAACCTAAAATTGCCTCTGCTAAGGCTATTTGGATTAAAAATTCAACTCTGCCTCATGTGAGGTTAGATATAAATCTCTTTATTCAGCTTCATGCGAAGCTAAAATAGTCTCTGATTGCGAGACTATTTCAGCTCCTCACAGAACTAGGCCTCGCCTGTCCCGGAGGCTAAAGATAAAGCACCACTTGGTGCTAACCGCGAGGCTAATGCAGCCCCGCTTACATCATCAACACTATTGAGCGGTGTTAAAGTAGCTCTTAGCCGCGACGCTACTACAGCTTCGCTCAAATCAAGAGCACTGCCAGTGTTAAAGTAGCTCTTAGCCGCGACGCTACTACAGCTTCGCTCAAATCAAGAGCACTGCTGGGCAGTGCTAGGCTCACCTCTAGCGGCAGAGCCAAAGCACTAAGTGCTCAAACAGTTTCACCATGCGAGGCTAAGCCTTATGGCGAAGTTATTCTAGCTTCGCCTTCAGCCAAAAAGAAAGCCTTTTAAGCTAAGCCAAAGGCTTCTCAGGCCAAGGGGGCTAGGTTCCAGTCTCCTCGAGTCTCCGTGCTAGATCGTTTGAGTCCAGTTAATATAGACTTGAGAGACTATCTGAGCAATATGCCGAAACTCCGCTCTGAGGAACCTGTTCACGTCTCGCCGTCCCACTGCGGACAAGCGGGATGTCAACTAGTGACAACGCATTCTATCCATTGTTGCTTGGGGTCATTCCCACATCTTCAAAACAGCAATTGGCTTTACCGATTATCAGTCCAATCTACCAAGAGACCCACTCTCAAAAAAAGAAAGCGACAAAGGGTTCTTACACTACAGCTGCCTCTACCAACATGATAACAGAGAAAGGGATCTGTTACAACCTTGAGGAAGGAAATAGAGGTTCACACTTTCTCATTTAGCTCTCCAGAGCCCGACTACAGCCTTGGCTTAGGTCAAGTTCTGGTCGAACAAAAGGGTGCCTTCTAAGGTACTCATTGTAGGGTAGCAATACCTTTAATTATGGACAACATCTTTCCTCAGAAGCTATGTTGCCAGAACCATTAAGACACCACTTTCAATGGTCCAATGATGAAGAAGAAGCCAGCGGCTATGCTTCCACCGTCACCATTAGCTCTATGCAAGCAGGATGTGGTATTAGCCAACATGGCTGATAACAACAAGGATGATGTCTACGTCATCGCATGAAAGCACAGAAGCAGACTTTCAAGGTCCAGCAAGAAGCTTTGGATAACATATAGTGCATGTTGACTCAGCTTCTAACTAACGGAACAATGAGACATAACCGGGAGGAATCATAATGAAAAGGAGAACAACAACAATGAACCTTCTAAGACTGAGTAGTCAAAGGAAAGCTCCTCAAATAATGCTAAGGTTATCAAAGGCATTAAAACATAGGTTGCATCCCTAGCCCAAAGGGATGAACTGAAGAAAGTAGGGGCAATTCGTCTTTACCCCTTGGAATGGGATGAATGTACACCTAGATGGGGTGAATAAGTGTAATGATAATCTTATGGTTAACAATGCGAAAATGCAATAATTAATAAATGAATGATGCAAACGGTCAACTCAAATCAAGAGGTGAAGCTGAATTCCCTATGAAGGCTCTAGAACTTCTCTTTTATATTCCTCTAGACAATAAGTTGAGGTGCTCAATTTCCTTCTTGATTAAGAGATGAAAATCGACAAGTAAATATGATGTAAGAAATGAATAGCAAGTGAAAATGAATGTAAAACACAAGTACAGGCAATGCAAGTAGAGTAGAATAAGAGAGAAAGCAATCACAAACACAAATGATTTGTTTCGAGGTTCGAGCACTAAACTCTATGTCCTTGCCTTCACCATGTGAATGATTTCACTTTCCACAAAGGGGCCTCCACAAAGGAACTATAAAGGTCTACACAAGACCGGAGTATCCAACTCCAACTCTCAATCCTCTACACAAGAGGTAGCACAAAGCCAATGAGGTTTACAAGCTCTTGGTGACCACAAAGATCACAAACAATTCCTTTTGCAACTTTCTATAGTTTTGATGTGAAATGGAGCTCAAGAAGTGTATAAGATAAAATAAGTTGAGATGAATCAATTTAAGAGCTGAAAACTTATAAAATTGATTTTGAAATGAGAGTATCTGAAGCAAGAAAACTTGAAATCTTTTCTTTTGAATAAACTTATTTTTCAAATATTTCTTAAAAAATTCTTACTAATCTCTGCAAATGAACCATATATATAGGTAAATGCTTAAACACTGTTAGAAGAGCCTATCAAATCATTAGGGAAGAGATTAGACCCAAAAAGAACAAATATACACGTTTGGGAAAAAGTTAAAAAACAGATTTTAAAAAACTAGCCATTACTGTAGCTTTGATAGAACTTTAGTTGATCGGCCGTCGATTGGTTGTTTAAAGATTTAAACTATCCGTGACGTCGGTCGACCGATCTCAACTGAGATCAAACTAGTGTTTGTTGGTTGACCGCTAGGTTTGCTGGTCAACCGGTCGGTTACCCGACAAACATGCACAACATGCATAGGCTAAGGCCATATATGGCCCCGAGGTCCGATCGACCGTCCGGTCGACTGACCTAACCTATAACTTATATATAGATAAATTTTGAATTTAACTTATTTCTAAATATTTTATAATAGTTAGAAAAATGTTTTGGCAATACATGTGCTATGGGATACATGATAGAAATAGGATATATAAATTTAAAAAAATGGGACATGTATCAACACCATGTAAATCACCTAGAGGGGGGTAATAGGTGATGGCTATACTAAATAGCAAATAATGTGGAATTAAAAATTACTTGCTAGCAACCTCACAAATATCAATCACAACACAAGGAATACTTGCAAATAAGTAAACAAGATAAGTGCACAAGCAAGAGAGAGTAGAGTAAAGAGAGAGTAAGCAATCGCAAACACTGTGACATGTTTTGAGGTTCGAACTACTACTCTACGTCCCCACCTTCACCACTATGAAGGATTTTCACTATGATCGATCTCACTAGATCGTCAACTTCTTACAAGTCCTCACTAGTACTCTATGGATACACAAGTCCTTCACTCGGTGCCGCAACACCAATAATGGAGCTCGCAAGCTCACTTGAGGTCATAATCTCATTACTTTACAATTGAAGAAAAACGGTGATCTTCTCTTGATCACAAATGGCTCACAAGCACAATCCTATAATCAAGATGAGAAGGAGATGCTCTTTGGGATTGTGTGCTGAAAATAGGTTGTAAAGATGTAGAGGAACGCTCAAGCTAAAAATCAAGGATATGAAATTTTGGCTCAAATTGAAAATCTTTGAGAAAAAGAATATTGATCACTAAGACTTTATTTTGGATGTTGAAAACTTGTTATTGAGTTTTTCTACAGTCCCTTTATTTATAGAGGATGAAAACATAAGGAGAAAGCCCAAAAGAGTCATTGGGATGTGACCCAGAAAAAGACAAACAGAAAATAGCCGTTGGGAAAATTCTTCAGAAAAATCCAACTGTCGGTCGACCGGCCGTCCACCGCCAACGGTCTGATCTCGACCGTTGGTGTAACCCCCGATGTCATATGTACATGTGTCGATACTGGTATCTGGTACCTATTTAATCATCCTGATAGCTGGATTAAGACTATTTCAGCTCTATATATTATTTTCCAATATTCTGATTTTTTCTAAATTTTCTGAAAAAGATACGATTGATGGATAAATATTATATATCGATAAATTCTTGGGGATTTAAAATGAATTACTAGTGGGTGTATATATATTTACTTATGCATATGTGTATTTGTATATGTGTATAAATACATATATGTATGAATGGAATAGATATATATTTTACATAAGTATGTGTGCATTTATATATAAAAATATATATATACCTAGTTTAAATTGTATTATGGGTCAAAGCCCTTTTTTTTTATTATGTATGAATCCCATCCCACATTTTATTTTTCCCATATCATTTTTATTCAAGCCCAACCCAATTCTCTTCTTTCTTTTCCTTTTTCCTCTTCCTTTTAATTAGAGCCCAAGCCTACATCCCTATTTACCTTTTTTTTGTTTTCTTTTCATACCCAGCAAGCCCAAGACGACCCACAATCCTTTAGGCTTTTTCAAAAAAAATAGAAAAAAAAAGTAGTAAATTTTTTGTTGTTATCAGTCCTTGACCCTCACAGCCCCAACCTAAAATCCAAGCCTTAACCATCAGGCCACTTTGGCATTTGCATAAGGAACTAAAAACTATTTATCCATTTGAACTTCCCCTTCTTTTTCCAATCAATTTCGCCCACGTCCCCCACCTATTCCTCCTTTCTCTTGCTCACGTTCCCTCTCACCCACGTCCCCACTCACTCTCATACTTGCCTCCAATCCTCCCTCTCCCTCGTCCTCTCCTCTCTCTCTCTCAACCACTCTCTCTTTCTTTCTCACATATAACCCTCTCCATTGCCGGCGCTTTCCCTATCTCACCTCCTCCCCGGCGCACGCTCACGATCGTGCCCCACTCCTTCCCCACAGCAACCGAGCTCCACCCGTCCAAGCACAAACCTCTTCGCTAACAGCCCAGCATCTCCAACCCTTCGCATTCCCTCGGCCATCGCCGGAGTACCGGCGGGGCACGCCGGCACCAGGAGCCCCAGACCTCCCCTTCCTTGCCTTGCACTGCACACCCGAGCCAAGTCCCATGCACCTAGGCTCATGCTCCTTTCAACAACAGCCCCTCCTTGTCGCGACTCCCCGAGTCTCTCCGTCGAGATCCCGAGCTCCGTCGTGTTTTCCCCGGGCCGTTGCTTCCTCTCCCATCTCCACCTCCGCGTCGACAACCGCCGTGTGCGCCATCTCCTCCTCGCTCAACCTGCCGACCGAGCTCCTTTTCCTTGTGTCGTCTCCATCATGCACACACTACCATCCAAGCTGTTGTACCCTCTCCACCGCGGAGCCAACCTCGCCGGAGCTTGGCGCACATGTGAACCCAACAACCATGCACCCTGCTTTCCCTCCCATGGCCACAACAGCCACTCCCTATCCTTGGCATCTGCAACCCCCTCCAGCACATAACAGCTTCGTCTCCACCTCCCCTCTCCCTTGCTGAGAACAAGGGCTGAGCCCCTCACTTGGCAGCCCGAGCCTCCCCTTTGATGGCCGGAGCTCCACCCCCAACCCCCTTCTCCTCTAGTCCATCCCTTGGCCGAAGATAGCCCTTGTGGCTGAGTCCACCCTCCGCCGTCGATGGCGATACCCCCTGCCATCTCCATGTGTTGCACCCTCTATATCCCCGAGCCATGGCACCACTCAACTCCTATCCGACCTCCACCTCGGCAGCTCGGAGTCTTCTTGGAGCATCTCAGAGCCATCTGGTACCTCCGCCAGAGTCTGCTGTCTGCCCTCCTTTGCCGTGAACTTGCTCTCCTCTTCCGCAAGACCCGCCGGAGTTCCGACATCGTCAGGCCGTGCCCAACTCTCCCCTCTACTGACAGTGCATGGCAAGCCCAATGGCCAAGCCTGGGCTATTTTCCCCATCCAATCGAGCTTCATCACTTGGCCTGTAGCCATGCTTGCACAAAGCAACACTTGAAGGTATAGTATGCCATGGAAGCCAAGTGATGGGATGACATCTTCCACCTCTCCGTGGATCACCGTCGATCGCCGTCAGTGAGCATGAGCACACCCACATCCTTCTCGGCGAAGTCCTCAAGCCGTCGACATCCTTGCGGCCTTCACCCCCTCCGCTGGAGCCTCCGTCGGCGCGCCACAAATCACCCCCATTGCGTGAGTCTCCTCCCTCTCTCTTATATAACTTGCATGTATATGATAATTATATAGCAATGTGTGTAGTAATATATATGCATGCTTTAATGTATTTATATGTGTATGGGTTTGTTGCAAGTGTGCGCACGCGTGAATAGTGACTATATGTGTGTGTGTATTTAAATTGAGTATGTATATAATATGTATATATGTGTATACCTATATGTGTGTATGTATGTGGGTGTACCCGTATATGTGTGCTCGTATGGCGTGCTTGTATGGGTACATGTGTATTATGGGTGTGCGTTGATTCCCCTTCCTCTCTGTATGTTCGGTTGCGTGTTACAGCATTTCAGACTCATTCGTGCGATCCGAACCGGTAACAAGAGACCCAGATCCAATCCGAATTCATAACCATTATGGACCCGATACAGAGGCGATTCGAGGACCGAGCTATGGGATGATCCGGAGATCCGTACCAGTTAGTGTGGTGAAGACCAGACGGCGATTTGGTTCCGAAATTGCGTCATTTCATGTGAGTGTTTACCCTTGTATCATTTCTCTATTTATATTTACCGTTGTCAGTAGTGTTTATATGTTATTGTATTATTACATGTGACCATATGCTTTATTTATCAGTTTGATTACTTGTATCACTTTATGAGATATCAGTGAATGTTCACTTTATTTATTTAGTTAATTTGAGCGATTATCAGTATCTTTTCATGTGTTGATAGTTTGTCATTGTTGGCTTAGGCATAGTATTGGATACCCTGGGCTGTGACTTGATTGGATCTTATGCATAGTATTTATCAGCAACTGTTTGTGATTATTCCGACTAGAACTTCTAGGGAAATCGAGAAAGTGTTAGATATGACATTGCTTTACCAATAAACTGATTTATCGATACTTAGATTGACATTGACTTAGTTCGAGTTGGAGTTGACCTGTGATATATTTTACATTGGATCTTGATCAGTTTATAGAGGAGATTGATCTTGTTAGATTGTCACCCGGTGTTGTGAGTATAGCTTACCTTTGATATCGATGTGTAACATGCTCGATATGTAACATGATCTTGGTTTTAGATTACTGGAATAAGGATTTTCAGATTTACCCTGATTATATTTATTGAGTACTGATGATCTTATCGATGTTGATATAGAGATGATCGAGATATCATATTGATCGAAGACGTTGCACTCCTTAATCATGATCTTGATTACAGTTGGATAAATTTGGTTTTCTTGAGGATGCTTCATTCTTTACTTGTGATCTCGGTATTTATTGTTTTAGTCGATCTCGAGTATATCAGTAGACTGCTATTCATGATGGATTCTTAATCATTGTTGTTATTCAGTATAGAGATAAAATTATTATGAGAGTGTGAATTCATGATATCGGTGATGAAATATATTCAGAGTTTGATAACACTTACTATTTGATCCCTGTTACTAGTGACTTAGAAGATCAGAGTTGATTGACAGGATGAGAGAACTGATTTTTATTTAATGGATTTATGGTTTACGACGTCGGATACAAACTTAAGTAGTTGATGTTTGTGATGACTATTGAGATTCGAAATTAATGAACACGATGACTATTAAGATTATGAGTGGGTGGTATTGTGATCAGTTTTTATGAGCTTGTGAGAAGACTGGACGGTGCAGGATATGTTACTATATTAATTCTTGTTACTGAAAGTATGGGAAAATATCATTAGACCGTAACACTCGGTACAACTTTATTCATCGTATACACGATTAATTACTGATACTGTCTACTGTTATTGTTAGTGTTCACCGTGTATAAAATTACCATTACTGTTATTGTACTGTTACTGTCACTGTCACCACAACGTCCCAGTATTCTAGGTAACATGGATATTGACTGATTAAACTGAATTAAATAATAATATAATAGATAACTTACATTGGGATTGAAAAATTGATGGAGGAGATAGCGTCTGTATTTTGGGAACAAAAATTTTGCACGAATTTAAGAGAATATGAAGAACAAAATAGAAATTAGAAATTTTTGAAAAAGCTAGGGTTTTTACCTGAAATTTTTGAGAAATTTCTCCTCAAATTGAAGAAATCTGAAAGGGATCAAGATCCAAGAGTTTTTGTTGCTCAAATAGAGAAATAGGGAGGATTAGAGAGAGGTGGGATGAAGAAAAATAGGGAGGAAGAGAGGAAGTCAGTGGAGGAAGAAGGTAATGTGAGAAAAGTTAGAAAACTATGGTTTTAAACAGGCAGATTCGGCCCAGACCCGACTTAAGGTCGATCGCTCGGTCGACGGGCTCTATCCATGAGCAAATGGGTGACAGTCGGTCGACCGGCACAAGGTTAAAACAAAAAATATTGTTATGATAGGCTTTCTCGGTCGACCGCCCGATCGACCGACCCTTTTTCAGGCCAACTCGGTCGACCGTCGGTCGACCGAGACAACCCTAAAAACAGTTTTTTAAAAAAAAATGTAAAGATAGGGTTTTGAAATTATTTTGACTAAAGTATTTTTATACATAAAAATAGAGATATATTTCACAAATCTTATAGGCATGGAAAAAAAATAAGAAAATGATATCAAAACAATTTTTATCATATTAAAAATACATTTTGCAATAAATAACTCATATATTAAGCAATTAAATACAAGATATTGAAACCGAATACCCTTAACGGGTTCTGAACTTCTCCTCGTCATTCTTTTAAATAAGAGTTGAGGCGCGTAATTGCTATCTTTATATATTCCTTAAAAATGGTTTAAATAGGATACACAAAGACAAGATAGATATACAAACAAAATATATATACATGTATATGAATAATTAAAAGAATCTATGTACACATACATATGAAGATATCTATCAAACAAATGAGCATGGGTAAGCACTTAAGCATGGGCAAGCAATTAATGGGCTAGTATATAGAACAAAAACAATGCCAAAAAAAAAAAAAAACTAGCTCAAGTATAAGCAAGCCACAAAGTAAAATATGTTTACACAACTAAATCATATTACAAACATGAATAGCTAGTTATTCTTATGCATATATAGATCTAGCTAAAATTGAAATTTTCAAGTGGAGAAGTTATCAAACTATAGGCAACTCCAAAAGAGGTGCTTCTTGATAGCGATGCAATATTCTACTTGATCCTTTGAGCTCCAATGCATCCACCACCAAGGCACCATCACCCCCTAGGTCTTGAAGGAGGATGACACACCTATATCAATCAAGTTGGGTGTGTCTTTAGTACCTAAATCTTTTGGGTCCTATAGGGTTAGTGTTTTCTCAGACCCAAACATTTTTATTTATCATATTTAACTTAGCATAACAAAATTTTCCTAAATGGTCATTGCGGTCGCAATGTGCACAAGTGTACACTTTGCTATACATGAAAGCATGCTTATATTGATGTATATGTGTATGTTGTGTATGTTTTTCATGTTGTGTATGAGATGTATGAGATGTATGTTTCCTTTGAGTTTTTCCCTCTATAAATATGGAACTAAATTTATTCATATCAAATGCATATTTTTCAAAGTGGTATCTAAGGGCCTGTTTGTTTCCCGCAAAACGCCGCAAAACCGCAAGTCGTAAAACTCTTTTCCATTTTCAGCTGTTTGTTTCGTTGCAAAACATTTCGCAAAATACAACTCTCATTTCCCACTTGCAGTTGCTACAGTTAAATTTGTGGTCATATAAATCTCACTTTACACTCAAATTTTCCCACTTGCAACTGTTACAGTTAATTTTGTGGTCATGTAAATTCTACTTGTAATACATTCGTAGTGCCAAAGCAGTTACTTGATAATCAATATATAATTTAATATTATTAAATATTTAATATATTTAATATTTTTAATAGTGTTTAATTTCTTACCGAATTATTTTATACTGGTATTTTTAGTTTTTTATTATTTTAAGATTGTTTTAATATTTACTATTTTATTATTTTAATTTAATATATAATTTAATATTGTTATTTAATACTTTATTATTTATTAATATTTACACCAATTTTCTTAATATTTTATTTAAATTTAATATTTTATTAATATAAAATTATTATATATTTAATTTATTTATTTCTTAATATAAATAATTACTTTATTAATATTATAATATACTTAAAATTATATTAATATTTTATTATGTTAATATTGTAATAATTCATTATAATAATATCATAATAATATTTCATTATTAAATTTATAATTATATTTTACTTTGTTAATTTTATATTTTTATAATATTACGATATTATTATCATAAAATTTAATATTATAATAATCTTAAGTATTTTATAATATTATAATATTATAACTATATTTTATTAATTTTCTTAAGATTTTTTTAATATTTATGTTTTATTAGTATCCTTAAAATTTTATTCAGTTTCTTTAGATTTTCTTAAATTTTATAATTACTTATTTAGTTAATATTGTAGTAATATTTTACTAATTTTACTAATATTTTATTAATATTATTGTTATAAATAAAATATTAAGATTATTATTTTTGATCTCAAATTTATTAATACAATTTAATTTGTAATAGTAGATTTAATTTAATAGTATTTATAATATTTAAATTACTGCTACAGTTAATTTTGTGGTCAACTTTTCCACTTGCACTTTTACATTACCAACCAAACACCATAAAACACAATATACTTTATCATTTACACTTTAACTTTATCAACCAAACACCGTAAAATACAATATACTTTTCCATTTACACTCTACTTTATCAACCAAACACCGTAAAACACAATATATTTTTTCTGCTACAGTTCATTTTTTTCATTCTTATTTTACGACTTACGACTTGCGACGTTTTGCAACGAAACAAACAGGCCCTAAAACATCAATACATTTTGGGATACCCAAAAATTCATTTTTATTAAAATAATATTAGGGCTTTTGCTCTTACAAACAAGTTCATATTTATCGAAATCCTTTTTAGTTTCTCAAAAGAAATAGACAATTCATTTCTCTTTAAAACTAACATCTAATTTATTCTTTAAAAAATTATTTTCCTTTTTTAATTTTTTGTTTTGAGCAATAGAAATTTCATACCTATTTTGCAATTCTTCAAAAACTTGTGCAAGCTCGTCCAAAGTTAAATCATCATCTAAAGAGGTTTCGAATTTACCTTGGATGTTCCTCTTCGTTTGCCATGAAGCAAACATATGCGATATCAATTTCCTCTTCGGATTCGGTTTTCGAATCGTCCCATGTAACTACCATCACCTTCTTCTTCTTATACACGTTCTTGAAGATAGTGGCTTGAAGTTAAGGGCTATCCGCAATGAGATGGCCCGTCTTCTTGCAGTGAAAGCACGGACCCATCTCCTTTTCTTTTCAAATCTTTCTTGAGGTCTTCCTCTTCGGAAGTTGCTTTGTCTTCCTTTCTTATAGAACATTTGTGCCCACTCTCCTAATGAGCATGGCAAAGTCTTCATCTTCATCTTCGGATGAATCTTCGTCAATGGTGGAGGGGTACCTTTGAAAGCAACAACTATTTTCTTTGGTGTCTCCCTTTTTTCTCGCACCTTCATTACCATCTCATGAGTTTTGAGATTTCCAATGAAGCCGGAAAAGTTTACCTCTTCTCTATTGTTGAGCTCATTTAGAGTTATGGCTTTCACTTCCCATGATTTGGGAAGAGTTCTAATGACCTTTCGTATCTTTTGGTCATTATCGATGGAGTCACCTAGAGAAGATAAACCATTAGTGATTTGTGAATCGGGTAAGCATCTCATCAATATTTTATTGTCAAGCATAAAAATTTTTCATATTGAGATCTTAAGAGATCAACCTTTGATCTCTTAACTTGTGATGTACCCTCATGAGTAATAATAAGATCATTTCACACTTCAAAAGCAGATTTGCAGTTTATAACATGGGAAAGATCGTCATTATTTAAAGCTTGAGTGAGTTGATATTGTGCTTTAGCATTGGCCTCATAGTCCTTAGCGTTGTTTCGGTCCATGTATCCACATCACCATGAGGCTCAATAAATTCTTTAGTTATGACCTTGGCTACTCTAATCCTTAGGGACTTGAGGAAGAGGTTCATCTTGACTTTCTAAATAGGAAAGTTCAACCCATCAAATTTGGGTGGGGACTTGATGCTTGAAAAATCGTGTGATGCCATGAAAACAAATATGAGTACAAAAATAAATAGCAAATGCAACAAATGAATATAGCCAAATGAAAAGATCACCCTAAGGTGGTTAAATCAAAGCTACGGTTAGGCTCTAACACCAATTATAAATCATCTAGAGGGGGGTGAATAGGGAATGGCTATACTAAATGGCAAATAATACGAAACTAAAAATTACTTGCTAGAAACCTAACAAATATCAATCACAACACAAGGAATACTTGCAAATAAGTAAATAAGATAAGTATGCAAGTAATAAAGAGAGAGTATAGTAAAGAGAGAGTAGAGTAAGAGAGAAAGAGTAAGCAATCGCAAACACGACGATATATTCCGAGATTCAAGCCGCTGCTCTACGTCCCCCCTTCACCACTATGAAGGATTTTCACTATGATCAATCTTACTAGATCATCAACTTCTTACAATTTCTCACTAGAACTCTATGGACTCACAAGTCCTCTTCATGCCACAGCACCAAAATGGAGCTCACAAGCTCACTTGAGGCCGCAACCTCTACAACTTCACAATTGAAGAAAAATAATAATCTTCTCTTGATCACAAATGGCTCACAAGCACAATTCTATAACCAAGATGAGAAAGTGAAGCTCTTTGAGATTGTGTGGTGAAAATAGCTTTTAAAGATGCAGAGGAAGGCTCAAGCTAAAAATCAAGAATATGGAATTTTGGTTCAAGTTGAAAATCTTTGAGAAAAAGAATATTGATCACTAAAACTTGATTTTGGATGTTGAAAACTTGTTATTGAGTTTTTCTACAGTTCATCTACTTATAGGGGATGAAAACATGAGGAGAAAATCCAAAAGAGTCGTTGGATGTGACCCAGAAAAGGACAAACAGAAAACTAACCATTGGGAAAATTCTTCAGAAAAATCCACAGTCGGTCGACCGGCCGGTCGACCACCAACGGTCGAATTCCCGATCGTTGGGGTTAGCGGTCGACCAGTCAGTCGCCGTTAATCCCAAACAAAGGGCCAATCTCTCTGATGGCCGACCAAGTGGTCGACCGTGCCCAATCGAGAGCAAAGCTTTCTCAGTCGGTCGACCGAATGGTCGACAGAAGTGCACACAAAGCACCAAGGAAAAATCTTGTGCATGTTGAATGACCGATCAACCGACAGAGCAATGGTTCTAAAAAGAGAAAGAAAGAGAGCTAGAGAGAAACATATTAGAAAGAGAGAAATAGGGAGAAAGAGATAGGAAAGAGAAAGACAAATGAGAGAGAGAGAGATGGGGGAGAGAGATAGGAGAGAGAGAGAGAGACAGATGAGAAAGAGAGAGAGAAACGGGGGGAGAGAGAGACGGGAAAGTGAGAGAGACAGATGAAAGAGAAAGAGAGAAACAGAAAGATAGAGAGAAGGGGGGCTGCTGCCCCCTCCTCTGTTCACGCACTGAGACCCAGGGGATCCACGGCCTTGGCGTGGGCTAGGCGACGTCGGGGGATGCCACCGTCCACTGATGGCCGATGGTGGGGCCAGCCAACCGAAGGAGGAAGGGGTGAGGGAGATTGAAGGGGATGATGTTAATGATGTTGGTGGATTAGGTGATTTGGTGATGGGTTTGGTGGATATGATGGAGTTGATGGTGAAATTGAGTGAAGTGGAAGGAGGAGGAGCAGGAGTGGGGTTGTAATTAAGGAGGAGGAGGCGGTGATTTGGTGGTGGTGGTGGTGAGATGATGAAGATGGAGATGATGGTGTTGATGGCGGATAAACGAAGAGCAATTGGTGGTTGATTTTAGTGGAATTTGAAGAGGAAGAAAATGGGATGAAAGGTGGTGGCACCGGAGGTAGCGGAGCTAGGCCTAAGGTGGCGGCGGCGACAACGTTCTCCAGGGAGAAGAGGAAAAGTGGAGAAGAAAGAGGGGGAGAGAGAAAAGAAAAAAGGACAAAGAAAGAAAAGGAAAAGGGGGGAGAGAGAGATTGAAAGAGAGTGATGGAGGGGAGGGTATTTAATAAAGGGGAGTGGGTCGGCAGTTGGTGATGGGGGGGGAGGGGAAATGAAAGAAATGAAAAGATTCCAAAAAATAATAATATTATAATTATATCAGAAAATATCGACTATTCCAGAAAATCTCCAAAAATACCAGATATAGAAAACATCATCCTAAGAAATAATATGAAATCATTTTTTATAAATAAAATCTCATTTTTAAATTAAAAATCCTGAAATCAACCAGCGATACTGGCCGACACCAAATCCAGCCAAGTTTTGATAAATTTAGAAAAATCTCCAAAATGCATTAAGGTAGAAAATGTGATTCTAAGAGATAATGTGAAAGTGAAGTTCAGAAATTCAACTCCTTAGTAAATTAAAAATCCTGAAATCGACCAACGATACTAGCTAATACCAAATCCGGTGGAATTTTGATAAATTCAGAAAATCTCCAAAAATGTATTGAGATAGAAAATACAATCTTAAAAACTATATGAAAGCACTTTATAGAAATTCTACTCCCTTTGTGAATTAAAAATTCGAGAATCGACCGGCGGCATCGGTCGATACCGGTTTTGAAAATTTTGCAATTTAATTTAGAAAATTTTTAAAAAATCACATAAAAAATAAAATATTATAAAATAATGTTTGAAACTGAAATCGATGAAATCTGACTACCAAAAAGATCAAATCAAGCAATACACTGGGATAGGATTCCGGTTCAGACCAAGGCTGACTCCGAGTCTACGAATCTGGATCCAATGCAAAACAATCACATAAATAATTATAAAATAAAACAAATACAGGAAGTAAATTGTGAAATACGATCGAGAATTTGAATACGTAACTAAGTACGTATTCTGAGAACGAGGTGTTACAGAATTCAAACGGTGACACGCTTCTAATTCCAATCAATGACTCGTGTTATCCATGATCACGTTAACATTATACCTCTGATCAAATAAGCACTATACATAATCATGTTAACATTATATCTTTGATCATCAAGTCAAACTCGTTCGACTGTTTCATCTCCTCAAGGAGTCCCTTTCTCCAGGTGGAATCAATTTCAACCATCTCTGCAGTTTTCTTTCGGCAAATCAGTTTGGCTTCATGATAATATTGAATGAGCTGAATTCAGTGAACAAGGTTCGTGATGCATCCATGCAAGAGTTTTCTAGTGTTTTCACATTCATGTTCAGATTCGATGATCAGCTGTGATTAAAGTCTTGATTATGATGAAGGATTAGAGTAAACTGACAGGAATGAGATAGCTGGTTATTGATTTATTGAGGTGATGGTTTACCATATCAGATTCTTTGATATAGATTGATACTTGATGTTCATGACGATTATATTGGGACTACTGGTTGATAGATCAGTTACAATTGTATCTTAGTGCAGATGGATGAGATATTGATCATTATAGATGAGACTATCTATTGAGCAGTATCCGGGCTTATTATTGTATTAATGTTATTGAAAGTTACCGAAAAATATTGTCAGACCGTAGCACATGTATTGTTCCATTGTTTTACCGTTTACACAGTAATATTGTCCATATTGTATTGTTACATCATTTATATTGTTACTGTCACTGTATAGTCCTAGTAATCAAAATATCATGGATATTGATTGTTATAATAATATAATAGACAACTTATACCGAGATTGAAAAAATTAATGGAGGAGACAACTTCTGTATTTTAGGTGGACCTAGGATACAGTTCTGTAGCCGAGATACAGTTCCACTACAGGATTCCAGAGGATGACTGACATCCCGTATTGTTCATATTGTTATTGTTATTGATTACCTAGTGATAGAATCTGGTTCAGTGCCAAATGATTGGGTCGTGATTCCAGGTATGTATGTAATCT
>JAVJIF010022283.1:0-19362 GCA_038442645.1 Agave tequilana
GAGATTGGGAAAGAGAGAGAGCTTACACGGGCTTGGAGACGGAGAACCACCGCTTGGAGATAACACCGACAAAAACCACTACGACAGAGAACCATCAGAGGAGTTCTTTTTATTTTGCTATCAATTGGAGAGAGGTATGTCTTCTTCTTTCTTTTCGGTGCCGAATGAGAAGACGACTGTGGGTTGCAAAGAGGACAACGAGCGAGCGAATTTGGGGGTTTTTTTTGCCATAGACCGGAGAATATTATGGGGTTATAAAAAGTCGACTTGCACCATAACGTAGGTTACGGTGCGTTACGTTAATAACGTAACATAACGTAAGTTACGGGCAAAATAACCATAGTTATCAAACATTGCGTTTTTTACACCATTTAAATAATGATTGGTTGGCGTTACGTTATATAACGAGTTATAACAAGTTATATAACGAGTTTTCTAAAGCACTAGTTCATGCTTCTTGTCCTAGTATCAGTTGATCTTAACATTAAAATCATATTAACCTTTAGTTTCTGGTAATAAACATAAATCAGTAGGCAGCAAGTTAAGCAAAGAACCATGGTACTTATATACGGCTAACCAATGTCTCCATAGCTATACATAATAAATGCATGTTCCCTCATATCAAACATTTTGTCTGTCTTTGTAGTACGCATATACAAATCCTACTGTAATCTACTGTAATGATTGAGCACAAAGTGTCCAAGTGTTCCAGTGCAACTTTTTTCTGGTATTTTTAAGTAATTATATTATTGAAAATGTAAAATTGAAATCATAAACTTCTGCATAAGGCAGAAGATGACTAATCTGATGATGTCAGAACAACTTCTTTAGATGCAAGGCGTGGTAAAAGACTAGAAATTTTGCGGCTTGTGGACAACAACGATTTCTCACTTTGACAACTTATGTTGTAAGGTCTAATAATTAAGAACACAAGAATGAAACAATATGTGATCATGAAACTAGTTTTTGCTTATTGTTCGCCCTTACAAGTGCCTTCGTTAAATTTTGATTTATTATTTAGCGACAAAAACAACAATAACAACAAAGCCATTAATCCAAGGTTTTGGATCAGCTACATGAGCACTTGTCTTTCATTCAACTCTATTAAGGGAATTTCAGATGTATTACATCAGTTCAATGAAATGTAATAAACAATGCCCAAGACACAATTTTCAGATGGAATCTTCTACCGGGACACAAAGGATGGACAAAGACATCAAGCTGCAAAATGTCATTCTATGTAACTGTGGATAACTAACAGTAATTATAATTACAAAAGAAATTTTTGCCAATTTCTTCAATTTGAAAAATGCTGGTGAGCATATTTTCTATATAGCTTTGCATTTAATTCTCAGCATATTTTCTAAGTGGTTATAATTTATAAAGCTGAACTGCTATGAAAAATCTGAAACAACAAAATCAAGTTTTGAACGTTGTATCGCTCTATTTTCGCTTTGATGTCTGCTACATCATGGATCATTCAATATTTCACCAGACTTCCGGGTCCTTATAAAGATAAAATTATTAGAGCAAGGTATCTAGAACTCTCAATAACATATAAAATGATCTGTAGTTGCTGTTTGTCTACCATACCATGCAACAGGTATGAAGAAATACATATAACATCAACAAACCAGACTACTAACCTACTTTCCATAGAAAATGGTGAAGAGCGAACATGAGGGCTGGGTCTAGATGCAGAAGAAGTCCGCACAGCATCAAAACCAAACTTTTAAAATCTGTAACCATTCAGGAGTAAGACGAAGTATGGCAGGAACTATAGATATAAACGGGAGAAAATAGGTCTGGGCAAGTTAAGGTGGCAATCAACAATGAAAAGGTGGAAGAGCTATAGAACCTAATGATATCTCTGTTGAAGTCTGGAAATGTTTCAGTGTCAAGGAATCAGCATCGCCAAATCCCACTAAATTGTTCAAAAATGTGTAGCAACAAAGAAAATGCTTGATGGATGGAAGAGAAGCACTTTAAAACTATCCATTAGAGTACACACAAATGTTGTAAAAGGTTTCTTGGGATCAAGCTTATGAATCATCAAATGAAAATAACAAAACTTTGGACAGAGCAATAGAGCAGAGGCTAAGAAAGAAATATTTGGGTAGAAAATCAATTTGGATTTATTGCCAGGTGATTGATATACCTCTTAAGATGGTTAATGGAAAGATTTAGGGAGAATAAAAGAGATTCACATACGCGTAGATCTAGAAAAGGTATGTGATACGATATCCAGGCAGGTTATGCGGTGGGTTCTAGAGGGGAAAGAAATGCATAGAAATATATAGGATGTGTTGAAGTATGCATGATCCAGTAACAACGAGCATGAGATGAGAAAAATCCGAGGGAAGACGGATCCATTCCCTATCCTATATGCTTACATCAACAATTAACAGCCTTTGCTGCTTTTTGCTTTGCTTTAGTTATGGATGCACTTACTAGGAATCAGGTAAGGTCCTTTGGCACAGTGATGCATGTTGTTTGTTGAAGATATTCTATTTCAAGATAAGTTTATATTTCGACTGATTTAGAATTAGTTGGACGATAAGAAAAGTATGAAATATACTGTAGCAAAACTATGAGAAGAAAAGTGGGTGTTTAGGTGGAGGTTCTGGTGCTTACAAGTGAGGATTTCACGATGTTCATAGAATCAAAGCCCAAAGTGGAGCCCCGCTTCTAAAAGTACTATGCTACTTTTAGATACCAATGAAGTTAAAAATAGAATCAGCTATGCTTCTGGGCCAGAATATTGCGTAATCAGAACCAACATGCTCAGAAAATGAGTGTGGCTAAAATGAGAATGTTGAGATGGATGAATGGAATGATAAGAAGTGAGTGGATATGTGAGAAGTAGCTTCACTTGACCATGAGGTAGAATTGCTTGAGATGGTTTGGACATCTCGATTTAGATGAATGAGAGAACCAATTAGGAGCGACAGGATGGTAGCTAATGGAGCGAGAAGGCCTGGAGGCTGACCCAGTTGAAAATGGATTCATGAGGTTTGGGGGAAAAAGATAGTATATGATATCTATTAGTTAACAGACGAATGGCCCTTATTAAAGTTGAATGGGGGATTCATATAACTGACACCAAATATTTGGGACAAAGATTTTGTTGTCATTGTCCTTGTATCATCATTGTTGTTGTTATGTGATAACGCATGTGCAAGTCTACACAATTTATGGAAAGGAAGATAACAGAAAACAGAAAGTAAGTTTTAACACAGTTTTAAGTTGCTACCTCTGCAACGAAGTCTCCCTGGCAGTTGGAATTGCCACCAGACATTTCCTTCATGTCAAAGAAGCTATCATCAAAAGCTGCCCTGACTGATCGCCAAACAGTTCTTCATAGTTCTCAAATGTCAGATCAACATCATCCACTGTGAAATCTTCGTAGAAGTCACCTTTGCGGATTTCAAGATCTTTTGTCTCAGTATCACATAACTGCATTTGGATTAAATAGCAATTACTAAAATTTCAAGGATTTCAATTATTTCATAATGTTTTTAACATAGTTTCTTCAGAGTAACAAGTTTCTGTTGTAGATTTCAAAGATTGTCAAAATATTAACTCAGAACTACTAGCATTTGCTATTTTTAGAACTTTTTTTTTTTTTTTTTTGTTGGGGGGGGGGGGGGGGGGGGGGGGGGGGGGGGTGTTGCCAAAGAAAAGACAGAAAAAATATGAATACTTTAACACAAGAAGGTTGCAAGTTTAATGAGATCATCACTCCAGACATCACAGTTAGGCATTTGGAAAGCACAAACAGTAGTAACAAACAATACAAAGTAGTCTTTAGAAAATGACTTCTTGATCAAGAAAACTTTAAAAGGAAGTTGACCCATCTAGAATTAGAAAGAGAAAATATTAAAATGGAAGAGAAAAAACATCACTTCCAGCCAGAAACAAAAATCTAATTAATGTGTTCAGCATTGAAGAGATAAACATCACATGCCATAAGATGATTTATACAAATAGACTAACCTTAGCAACAGTAAATCAACATTATTCTTTTTCCCACATAGAAAAAATGAATTAGCATATCAAGTTAGCAATTAGTAGCATATGAAGTTGGCAATTAGGAAAATCATTAGTTTCTTCTAGTTCCTTCTAATTGACTAAAATGAAAATACAAGGTATACAAAAAAAAAATGTGCAATACAAGGCATTAACAAAAAGCAACCACGTGAATTAAAAAGTTTTGATGGTAGATAGTAAAGCATTAATGTACCTTCGGTGCGGTTGATTCCACTGAACCAACGGGCTGTGCACTTGGCAGAGGATATAGTGCAGATGTAGAAGATGACCCTATCCGAGGATTGAATTTATCCATATTGTCCATCTCATTCATGGTTACATCTCTATCACTGCTGCTACCTGGCGATCCCCAACAGGTACTGGCACAATTCTCATTGATGCTCATCAAGCCCATACCCTGTTCACAATTTGAATCATCCATGGAAGGGAACTCCATCGAAAAAGACCATATTTTAGAAAGCTCCGCTGCTGAGGGGCAGCCAGAGTAGCAGTTTATCGTCTGCCTCTTATGCTCAGAGCCTGAGGACATACCCCTATGTCCATTCCAGTCACAATTGTGACAAAGGGAAACATTTTCCTCAATGCAACGCACAACGGCAGGTTGTGAAACACATCGATCGCATAGAAGTGTTCGAGAGTGACGTCGAGAGAGGGCATTTGCTGAATGAACATTGCGGTCACATGATAAGCACAAGGAAGCAGCATCAGACCGGCAGTAGACCATAGACCTTTGCACCCCACAGAAGTTACAAAGAGAGCCCATGATTAATTCACTGAAACTATTGTTCTTTGTTCAGTTTCAAGAAGTCAATTAACCAACTCAGCATCAACGTATAGTAGCCCTGCAACCTTCAAACATAATTTCATGATTTCAGAACTTGTATGGTGCCAAAAGCTTTCAAAACTATAAGGAAGAAGGAAAAGACAGCTATCAGATCATATTTCTTTTTTCTTTTTTCCAAACATATCACCCAAGTGCCGGAAGCCACAGATCCATATTAAACAAAATATAGCCACTTTGTTGGCAAGTATGGACAGGTATCTTTTCACTCTAAGAAGCCTATTGTTGAAACCTAACCAATTTGTGAAACTGACATGGATTAGGGATCCAATTTTCTGGCTTTCCAGGTGACAACCCTGCAAAGGCTTATGTGGAATCATGTCTTATTCTAATAACTTATTCCAGATAAAGGAGTTATCAAAGACTAATTGCTACCCTCACATACTAAATTCATATGAATAGAACAAAGAAAATTTAAGATCTTTAAAGTTTCTGAATTGAATAAACTTTCAAAGATGACCCATTAGGTTACAGAGCTGACGTCTACCAAAAAGA
The DNA here is from genome assembly GCA_038442645.1 of Agave tequilana. NCBI lineage: Eukaryota > Viridiplantae > Streptophyta > Magnoliopsida > Asparagales > Asparagaceae > Agave > Agave tequilana. The sequence goes on from JAVJIF010022283.1 coordinate 5,387, forward strand.
AGAGAGGTGAAAACAATATGCGTTTCAAGTCACTTCATAGCCCAGATTCAGTTTCGATATCGGTCATTTCACAAGTAAAGGTTTCAGTGTTATCCGAATTGATTTCACTCCAATTATCTATGACAGAGAAATGAACAATGTCAACCTTCTCAGTAGGTGAGAATTATCTGTTTACTACCAGATTAAAAATGGGTTGGCAGGGAAAAAAAAATTTAAAATTACCTTTATGTTAGATTTCTCATATAAAAGTACACCGAATAATTTCAAGATTTCAACAACATAAATAACTTCAGAAGGCAAATACAGCAATCAAGTTGATTTTTGAAATGGAGATCATGATTCCAAATAAACCACTCTGCCACTCAAAAGAAAAGTTCCGCTTCCACTTTGAGAACTACATCTCCCCCTAATTTGATATGGATCTGATCAAATCCCATCATCTAATTAATTGGATAGATTTCCCAAGCAGGAATAACAAAAAGATTTGTTATTCCAAATTACAGCCACCATAGTTGATTCTCAAAAGATTTGATTCTGATTTCTGTCCTAAATTCCTCTAAATTTGATTTTCATGTGAAGGCAAAAAATAATGATAACAGACAAAATTCTCCCTATACTACCACATGCTATGCATAAATCAAGCATTTTTTTATAATAAAAAATCTGTAAATATCAAAGGGGAAACAGTAGAAGAAAGCAGCAACCAGACTGAAACTCCCCAAAACGAGAAAAGGATCTAACAGATTTAAGAATAAAAATATCTATGCTTCACATCTAAATTCCAAAATTACACTCAAAAAGACCCACATCATAAAAAAAGAGAAAACCTTTTGAACTGACAAATGAATAGCAGCTGAAAACCTTAAAACTAAGCCAAAAAGAGTATGGTAAATCACAACAAATACCAAAATCAAACAGCCGAATGTAAGCTGTTAAATAAATGAAGAATCCGGAACAAAAGAAAATTCCTCTCAACAATTCCTTAAAATTACACATTCCAAATGAAGTGTAATTCAATGGACTTCAACAATTCAGAAAAAAAATCTGACCAAAATCAATTCCAGTGTTTCCTTGACTTTTAATAGGTTAGCTACAATTTAAGCTACAATTTAACTTTTTTGATGTCATGCTGATAACTTAAATTCAAATGGAATAAAATTTTATGATTCAAATAAGCAGAATGCAAAACTGGAAAAACTCTAGTATTAAAAAAAATAGCCCATAAAAACCTAAAATTCATATATATATATATATATATATATATATAAAACCTTAAAAAAACTTGGTATCTAGCAATTAGCAAAACACTAATATATTACAAAAAAAAAAAGCATAAGCTGCAAAGTAAAGAAAAACATTTCCTTTAATATGAAAATACTTCTCTCCATTATCCCACAAGATGTTCATAAAATAATAGCATTCTAACGAAAATAAAGAATACAAAAAAATTAAAGGACTAAATTAAAATCAGGCTAAAATCCCCCCAAAACAGAAGCCAAATTTCCAGTCCAATTCACATCACAAAAAAAAAATCTAAACTAATCACATCAAAACAACCGCATCAAAACAAAGAAATGCCAGAATTCACGAACAACAGCTGAAAAGGAGTGAAAATCAGCTAAAATTCAGGGAGGGGAATGGGGAAAACTCAAAACATCATAATCAAGCAACAGAACTCCAATAATCACCCACCGATTGCTTTGAAATCCGGGGGACTGGAAAGCTCTTCGTTATCTTCGTCTACAAACCCTAGAGAGAGAAAGGGACGAGAGAGGCGGGGGCGAGAGAGAGAGGGGAGAGGGAGAGATGATGGGAGAAAAAGTACATAGAGAGAGAAAGAGACGGCGGGGGAGCTGGGGCCCGCTGGACTCGGGAAAAAAAGTTGGCTCCCCCCACTTTTTCGCTTTTTGGGGGGCAGGCCCGTAATTCATGGTTCTGGTAAGGGGTGTTTTGCATGGAATTGCCAGCTGGCCGACCGACGAGATCTCACGCCGGACGAGACTGAAGCCGGGACCTGAGGACTTCTTCATGGACACCTGCAATTCCCAATATGCCCCTTTCGTAATAGAGCCTTTTGTTGGGCCTCCCCCTGGGGACTGACTTTAAAACAGTTTTTTTGCTTCTTTTTTTTGCCCCTTTTTTCACTTTTATGAAACTGCAAAAAAATGAGGAAAGTGAAATGAAAAATAAATTTTACAGAGGTAGATTTGCATATAAGCTTAATGGATATTTATCAGAAATAAGTGTCCATAATAGTTTGTCGTTGGTAAGCATGAAATTTAGAGTGATTTGTGAAATTACAGTTGTTTTTTGAGTTAAAATGAATTTTCATGCAAAGAATTCTTAATTGAAAAAGAAAAAATTGCATGCCACACTATGATGGTTTTCTAAAGAAATAGATATATATAATAAAAGAAAAAAGTTGAAATTCTTTAAAGACATAATCGTAAAGATCTAAAATCTCAAAAAATACAATGGAGTAGAACTGTATGTTTGTAAGATTTTGCTAGATAAGACTTTAAGCATAATTGAGATAGACAATTTTCTTTTCTATTATATACTCTCATAAGTAAAGTTTATGTAAGTGAAAAAATATACATACATCTTTCTCAAACCATAATGCTTCATTTGCTAGAATAGATTGATGCATCCACTACACTACTCGCTTACTCGATAACAACAGAAGAAAGACGTGTACAATCACACAAATGCTTAAAATTTTTCCTAGAATCAATGATGCATTACTTAACATGCTTAAACTTGTTGAAATTGGAGCATTGTGGTTTAAATTATAAAAGAAAATACATGAAAACAAGGGTGTAAAAGAAAATAATTTGAAAAAGCATGGGCCATAATCTAAAGCCCAAAAGCCAGCCCAAGAAGTGAAGGTCGCTTGAGTAAATAATCACAACTTTAAGGGCGCTTCGTTATTAATAAACCCCGTGCTCCGCCGCTTTTGTAGCTTATAAAGCACATGTTAGCAACGGAAGTTACGGAACCAGCGGGAATGCATGACCATTTACCGATATGCCCCTGAACTTCTCCAAAACTGGCGGATTACCCGTTACCATGGTCAAAAGCGAAAAGGCTCGAAGAGTCCTCGCCACGTGACTGAGAGCTCCAAGTCACGTGGGCGATCCACATGAATCACAGCCGTCCAATCCATGATCCCCGCAATGATCCCCCGAAGAAAGAAAAACCTCAATATACAGAGAAGAATTTCCAAATAAAGGGAGAAAAAAATTATATTTGGCCATCAAAGAGTTATTAGAGCCATTATTTATTTATGACTTCACAAATTAGTAAATTAACATGATTCTCTAATGAGCTTTCAACAATCCCTTTTGCATTTTAACTTGTATATTTTTTACTTTATTTCTTAACTACATATTTTATTAGTAAACACTCAAATTTAACTATTTTTAAGCATCAGTTTAAACAACTCATTTCATGAATTCCTCAACCATAAACTCTAAGGGTGTGTTTGTTTCAGCGTAAAGAGTCGTAAGCCAAAAGTTCCACTTGCGACTTAGATTTACAGCGTTTGTTTGGACTATACGTCGTAAAATGTACTTGTATCCCAATTACAATCACTTGCAATATAAACAGTTAATTTTGTAGCGATATAAATCTCATTTACAGTTCACTTATAGCGCAAACAGTTAATTTTTTGATCATACAAATTTGGCATGCTAACAGTTACTTTTAATTAGATTAATTTCTTAATATTAAATTAATCCTTTTATATTATGAAAAATCTTTTTTAATTGTTAGATATATATAATTATTAGATTAAAAATTTATTAATAATTCAATAATTTTTAATATTAGAATCTTTTTTATTACTAGATTAATATTTTTTATTACTAAATTAATATAATGTATTCTACTTAATTTTAATTCTTACTTTATTTATAGATTAGTAATATTTAATATAAATTAAATAATTTTTATTATTAGATAAAATTTTAATTATTTAATATCTAATATATTTAATATTTACTATTTTTAAAATTTTAATTTTTATTAGTTAATAATTATATATTTTAATAAATTTAAAATCATTTAATTATTTAATAAATTTATTTTATTTATTCATTATTTTCTTATTTAATATTTAATTATTTTTTATTATTTAATTTTTTTATAACTATTTAATATTTAATATTAAATATTAATTGTTATATTTATTAGTCTTACTTTAATTTTATTGTTAATTATTTTTAATTTATTTTTAATTATTTAAATTTTTTAAATCACCAAGCAGTTAATTTTGTGGTCAACTTTTTTACTTACGACCTACACATTACGACAACCAAATATTGTAAAACATAATACACTTACTTATAATTTTACATTACCAACTAAACACCATATAACTTACTTTTATGTAACTCACATGCAACTGTAAAAGAGTTTGCAACTATGACTTACGACTTATAACAACCAAAGAGGCCTTAAGTCTCTAACACATAGTTATCTTTGGCCAAAAAAAATTAGTAGGAGATTTCTTTAGACATCAATCCCAATCGTGAAGTATAAACTTTCACTTTCCCTTTTCTTACAATGTAAATTATATGATTCATACCACAAATTCTACAAAAGTAATAGTTATTTTTTATTCTCAGATAAATGAATTATAACCAGGGGCGGACCCTCATACAGCTCCTTTTTTAGATTATTTTTACTAACATAAAGACATTTTTAAGCTCTATCTCAAATGGTAATTTATAAACTAAGTTAATGGTGGTCATAAGTTCAAGTCTTGATGAATGCAATATTATTTTTTTACTTTTTTCTCTCTTATTTTCTTATATTTACGCTTACGCTCAAATTCTTATTATATTTACGTCTATACTGAGAAATTATTCTGCCTCCACTGTTGATTATAGCCATCTGTTTCGTTGACATAGAACAAGAAGCAAATACAGAAATAGAAGCCATAGTTGTCATACAACTTCGAGTCGTATCCATAAGTAATAGGGTACCCAAAAATAATAAAATCAATAGTAGATAATGATTCATTGCACTTGTGATCCTGAAACCTCAACCAAACTGTTTCCTATTTCTTGCGTATCATGCTTCGAATATTCACTTGTCCCTGGCTCTTTAAAACACTAGAAGAAACAGAAGAAAACAGAAGAAAACTTTTAGAGTTGCACTGAAAAATTAACCACCATTAAAGAGGATTAGATCACAGGAAGCAAGAAAAGCTTGCACGCACATACAATACAAGCAAGGAAAAGAGCCTAAAAGTTGGGAGAGTATTCTTTCTCGTGAAAGCGATGTCCCCGTGTACCCAACAATCACGACCGTCGGATGAAAATACGGACGGTTCAGATGAAAATTTCTATCGGTTGGAACCGACGGCCGAGATCAGCTCTCCAATTATTTCGCATCTCGTGTCCTTTTTGGCCACCCGCACTATGATCGTGCACAACTTGGTGGGCCCATTGTTTGGAGTCAACCGGTAATTATCACCAACCTCAGGGGTATTTACGGGGTAGCCAGAGGAGTAGGGCTGACGTCAGAGAAATTTTCCGGCGGGTCCGTACAAGCGGACAGCTCGTGAAACCCGGCTGGCCACGTCACCTGTCAACGTGGCAGGTTTATCCCAAAGAGCGGGGAAAAGCGCACCCGCCTCGTCCTTTTGCGCACGTGTTAGAAGAACCCCGGCACCGGATCCCGCGGGCCCCACCCTCAACGGCCCTGCCAGCAAGCGGCCCTCGACTGGCTGCGGGTGAGAAAGCGGGTGAGAGATGCGTTGTTGTCGGAGGCCGGATTAAGTTAACGAGGGTCATTAAAAGGATTTGATAATGACGTTTCTTTATAATGTTGGGTTCTGATTAATATAATTACTTTGAGGAGGTGACGCTGGTCGGTGATTCTTAATTAATTGATTAAGATTTTTGTTTAGTTTGAAAAGGGAGCGAAATGGAAAAGTGTAACCTTAAACTTCTCGTTTTGGAGTGGGGAGATTAGACTGCTAATACTTTTTTGAGTAAAAGAGGAGATAATATAATCAAATTTACCCAAATTTTGTGTATTGTGTGCTTCCCTTTAGATGGTATATTGTGTGTCATTTGGTCATGAGCATATGTTGATTAATAGTGGATTAGTTAATAATAACTAAAGTGTGAGAGGCAATTAGTGTTGAATGATATCACCAATCTCCCAAGAGATTTTGTCTCCATTTTGTTATTGGATTGTGAGTGGGGACATGGTGAGATTCAAGTGGAAAAAAAATGTTTGGATCTATAAATAATGGTTTGTGTAAAAAGTTTGGTCATGCTGGACTAAAAAGAAATGCTGGTAATGTGAGCTTTAACTGAAATATAACTCAAAACCCATTAATAAGGTCAGTTTGAGCGGTGAAGAGCGGATTTTGAGATAGAATCACAGAAGACTAGACCAATGACCTTAATTTGTTATATTGAAAGAGACGAAGGAAGAAAAGAAAATTTGACACGTGAGGCTCTAACAAATACATGATGCGGCTAGGGTTATGACAGATCAAAATACTGAGAAGAGAAACAAGTGAAAGTATAATATGAATAGAGATGTATTTTTACCAAATAACATAAAATATAAGTAAAAACCCAACTTTTTATTTACATAATTCACTCACCACCTAGTTTTTCATTGTGAGACTAATTTAATCACACATCTATGTCTGATGGGCCCACAGATGGACACGCGTAAATAACTCCGCACACAAGGTCGACATAGTTTAACAAATGAGGTAGGCTATGATACTAACTTGTTAAACAAATTGATTCTCTTTTGAGAGATAAACAAGAAAAACTGTAATACAAATCTAAAACCTAAAACTGACGAATTTCCAACATTTTATTTATGTACATCATTTTTCTTTCTACTGTATGAAGGCTTTTTACCTCAGAAGTTTTTTTTTTCCCCTGGTCAAAAACATGTCCATTGGTCATTTACTGCATTTTAATTGCCCGAGCCTGATACAGAGATCTCATGCACCTACAATCTTGCAGTCAAATCCTATACGAAAATCTTGCCTTGATTATCACTCGTTACTCTTGGCATTTACTCACAAATCATGTCATTGGGAGGTTATGTTTGCGTCCACATTCATCTAAAGTTCACGGACAAGCCATGCGTGGATGCAGTAGCCTGATTGTAACGGTCTCAGATTTAATCACTAAATTATCATAATCATAAACTATTATACTTAATTATTCAGATAATCTCTCAAATTTTCGACAGGATCTTCTCTGAAATAAGAAGACTGTTCCAATACAATAACTTAGATTTTGGCTAACATCAGGCTGCTTATCAATATACATCTCACGCGATATATAATACTACTTCGGCTTGACCTCGCCTATTTATAAATTCTAAATTTCATCATGTAATTTTATCTCAAAGTCATCAAATAAACATATACATGAGAGTACTCCACTCGAGTCTAATTTCACATGATCGACTCTAATATAAAATAAGAAGAAACCCGAACTAATATATACATTACTTACCTCAAAGACCAAGCTCAAAATCAAGATTATGGTGAACAGATACAAAGACATCCCAAGTCCACCTTCCAATGTGATATTACAGTGATCGTTGATTCATTATAGTATAAATTTTTAGCTTGTCCTGAATTACTTAAGGCTTAGTGCGTATACGTGAGATATTTTTCTTGCGTATATGCGCCGCCGACTCTCGCTGCGTCTCCGCTCCAGGGTATTTTGGGAAGCAGGGCGTAATAGAAGTTGTGTGACGGTAGTGGCGAGCGCGGGCCGCGACTGGTGCAGCACGGGGCGGTGATTGTGGCGGCGCGCAAGCACAGCCAGGGTGACGTGAACGGCGCTGCGCGTAGGTGAGGGGCGTCTCTGGTTCTCACCATCGAGAAGATTGTTATGTTTTTCAGGTCATGGTGAAGTAAAGGCCCAGTTGAAAGATTCAAGCGTTCCGTTGATATTTTTGTTTAAAAGAAAAGTATAGAAAATGTAATTGTGTGTACTTTTAAATGTTCTCATGGTATATGTTTACATCTTTATTTGATGTATATTTGTAGCATGAGTTAGATTTGACAATTATGGATATCTTGCGTTGAAGTTATAGATAATTTTTGTGTTGAACTATGGAAGCCGAAAGGTATACTCTCAGCTCATTATGTTGTGATTTTTGGAATGTGTTATATGAATAAGTAGGTAATGTCAAGCCGAAATATTATTATATTATGATTACGTCGGTGATTATTAAGTTTGGGTTATGCATTTGGATTGATGAACCGTGTAAACTGATATTGATATATGTTGCATTTAGTACAAGTGATAAAATACAGAAGAGATGCTGCTGAAATTTCGAATTTTCATATGATAAGAAAGATAGTTTTTTAAATTGAGGATTTATGAAGGATTAAAGAAATGAAATATGGGACCGTTACAGTTGGTATCAGAGCCCATAGTTTAGAATGAGAATTTAATATAGAATAGTTGTCCTAGGGAGAGGATTGATTGTTATAACTGATTTTTTTGATTATTATGTATGTGTATATCTTGTTTGTATGTGAATGCGTTACTTGATATGAATAGTTTAATTGGGGAAGGAATTCTACATGTACGAATAATCTTGGAACACGGCATAATTAGTCATTGTCTCATATTTGGATTATGATACCCACATGCCATGATTCAGATGTGCTCTGGTGGGGGTGTGGGTTTTAAGTATGAGCTGTCTGTGGTATAGAACACTGGAGTAAGAAAATGATTAAAATATCGAGCAAATCAGGATTAAATCGGATCGTAAGAACGTAGTATATAGGTTAACCAAGAAATAAGAATTTTCGATGGTGAAATATTGAAGAAGAAATTGAATTGGGAAGGTAAATATTATGATATAAGGAAGAAATGTGAAGGTTTTACATTCATTTATTCCTAACATGTCAAGTTTCGAGGACGAAACTTTTGTAAGGGGTAGAACTGTAACATCCGAGTTATTAAAACTCTGATTTAATATTCTAATTCTTAATTAACGAAATTATACAAATTATTAAAGATGATAATTGAATTAAATTGTATGAATATGCTTTTTAATAAAAATTTTTGTGGTAAAATTTAGAATGAAATGAAATTGATAAATATGTGTGTACGTGTATGTGTATGTGTGTGAGATAGAGTTGTGTCCTTCCAAAAGGATTTGAGCCTGAATCCTTCCCACTCAAATTCAACTCTCTGATATTCGAATACAAGATCCACTCCGTTGAAGTTGATCTATATTATTTCAAATATTTATAAACTAAAAATCAAGTGTTTTGAAAATTTTTTGCCCATCCATCAAGTGTCGCAAAATGGACGACTAAAAGTAGTGAGTTGGTTAGATCTATATTTTTAGACATACAAATTCTCGATCAGGCCATTTGCTTATGATCTAGACAATTAAAAACTCCTACAAACCAATTTTTATTAGGTTTTACATTATTAAACTAACCAACTCACTATTTAAGCCGTCCGTTTTTTTCCTTACTTGATGCATGTGCAAAAAGTATTCAAAACAGTTGATTTTTGATTTATAAATACTAGAAATAATATAGATTAATTTCAACGAGTGGATCTTGTATTGAATGTCGGATGTTGGTATTTGAGTGGGAATGATTCGACCTTGAATCCTTCCGGAATGACACAAGTCTATATGTGTGTGTACTTTTGTATGTGTATTTTATATTCATTAATGGGTGTACTAGCTATTACATTAAACTTTAATGGTGAAACTATTTGCCATGTTATTATTTTGATAATTCAGAGACAGTGGAGGGGGTAGGCATACATGCAATAGGGAGATCCAAGAGACTAGGACTTAAGTTGAGATATGTGTAATGACGTGGATTCTTTTGGTGAAGGGAGAGGTTACAAAAGAATGAAATTTGTATAAAGGGTATATACAAAAAGGAATGATTATTATCCTTCTCTCTCTCCATTTCCCCATCTGGAATCGATGGAAGCCCTCCCACTCATTATTCCTCTTCTTCTTCCCAAAAATTTTGTTTAGATCTGAGAAAGATGAAACCCAAAATCCTTCTCAATTAAATCAAAAATCTCAAACTATCTCTCTTCCTCTCCTCACCTTTTCTTTCCTCGTTTCCCTCTCTCTCTCTCTCTTTCAGAGCTGTGCGGTGGTCGTGGCGAGCGCGGGCGGCAACCGGGACAATACGGGGCAGCGGCCGTGGCGACGTGCGGGCACGGCCGGGGCGGCGGCCGTCGCCGTGGCGGAAGGGGGCGGCGGCCGTGGCGACGAGAGTGGTAGCAGGGCGATAACGGGCGGCACTGCGCGTAGGTTACAGGAGATTATGGTTCTCACCGTCGAGAAGATTGTTATGTTTTTCAGGTCATGGTGAGGCGAAGACCTAGTTGAAAGCTTCAGGCGTTACGTTGGTAATTTTATTTTAAAAAAAAGTATTGAAAATATAATTGTGTGTACTTTTTAAAAACTTCTCATGGTACATGTTTACATCTTTATTTGATGTGTATTTATAGCATGAGTTAGATTTGATGATTATGGATACCTAGAGCTAGAGTTATAGATAGTTTAGTTTTTATGTTGAATTGTGAAAGCCGAGAGGTGTACTCTCGAGCTCATTATGTTGCGATTTTTAGAATGTGATATATGAATAAGCAAGTGATGTCAAATCGAAACATTATTATGATCTTGTGAGGGGGATTGTTGAGTTTGGATTATGTATTTGGATTAATGCGGATTAAAAAATGAAATTTGAACTGTTACAACGTGCCACCCGAACCCCCCGCCCGGTTCAGTCCAGCACACTCAGCGTGTGCACTCACGTGAGGAGCGTGACGTCACCCAACTAATCATAACAATAAGTTTGAAAGAAGTTAATATACATACTACTCAACCTCTCATCTCTCATTCAATATAAGACTAAAACTAAAATCAAATTGAGAGAAAGTCAAGTTTTTTCTAAAATCAAAACACATCCAACAAATTTTAGGCTACTAATTGTGTTCACATTTAAGTCATATTTAACACAATTTAATCAACTTGGACCAAAAATATCTCAAGTCTTACCATCTCAAATCCAATTCAAGGCTCCATAACATGCGGAGTCTGCTTATAATTTATAAAGAGTGGGCCTCACAAATCATATCCTTGAGTTAGAATTACCTATAGACTATGAGTCAGAAAATATTATTTTTTGCTTGCACGCTTGCACGTAATAAAAAACTAATTCAGCGAAAAAAGTAAAGCAAAACTTTTTGCTAATGGCATCACTTTAAAGAGCACCTGAAGCCTTTGTCTGCCATGTCACTGGGAGATGAGCTAGCACATTCAACTTGCTGACATGGCAGTTTAAAAAGTGCACACAAGTTGTCCACATCAAAGAGACAGGGCAAATGCCTTTGGGCCCCATGCTAGCTTGCGATCTCTTAGAGGGCCAAAGTTGAAAGTGGGTGAGATATCAACTTTTGCGGTCGAGTTGGAGCGAACTGACTAAATCCAATGATCCCTTCTTCATGGGCTGTTTGTTTTCGTCCTAAAAGGTATAAAAGTGCGTAATTCGTAAATGATTTATAACTCAGTTATAATTACGGTGTTTGTTTGGACCGTAATTTGTAAAAAAACTTACACAATTCAACTACCACTCACTTACAGCTCAGGTACAGTTAAATTTGTCCTCATGCAAATTTGTATTATTTTTTTATGTTAATATTAATTTTTTTAATATTTAATATTTTTAATATTTATTTGCAATATTAAAATCTTTTAAATTATCAAATAGTTAATTTTGTGCTCAACTTTTTTACTTACGAGTTATACATTACGATAACCAAACACCGTAAAATATAATATATTTTCCCACTTACAACTTTATATTACCAACCAAACACCGTAAAACTTACATGCATATAACTCATTTACAACTGTAAAAGACTTTACCAACTACGACTACGAATTACGGTCAGTTACGACAACCAAACAGGCCCAAAGTAACACAAATTTGCTTGGACGCAGAGTTCTAACTCTGTAGAGAACATCATAACACTCTTATGTAACTCTTAAATTCCTGACATGACAAGAAGGTCCGGTTTGGTTTGGCAATGGGAGTTACCTCGACATTAGAGACCGGTAATAGTGTGTGAAGTTTATTTAGAGGTCGTTTAGTTAGAGATGGAAGTGAAAAAGTGAGGAAGTAATAATAGTTCTTTTTGAAATTTGAAAATTAATTAGTGAGTTTTTCAGTGTTTGTATTTGAAGTGTGATTTGAAAATGTTATGTCTTTTCTGACATTTAGATGGTAATGTGAAAGTGAAAGTGAAAAAACTGACCACAAAGTTAACCGTAAAATAATATTAAATAAAATTAATTAAGAAAAATAAAAATTAGATTGTAACTAAAATGCACGTGAGATTTACATGATCACAAAATTAACTGTTTTGAACTATAACTTATTACAATGAGATTTACATGATTAAAAAATTAATTGTAACATTCTGAAAATGAGGAAGTGATTGTGTAAAAAGAAAAAATAAAAAAGAAAAGAATTTTCTCATTTTCTTTTTCCGGTGTTTGAATAGATAGAGAAACGAGCAATTATACTTTTTCATTTTCTTACGTTCGCTCACTTCCTTGTAACCAAACACATCCTTAGAAACAACACAAAAAACATTTTGAAAGCCTCCAAACTCTCTTAAACTCTTCTTTCTTTGAAGGCATTAAATTCTGAATCCTCATTAACTCCACTTGCCAAAAACAGAATCATTTATCCACAACCTGATGCGGATGCTCTCGTAAACTCCTCACTTTGAAATTGATAATCCTTCTCCAATTCATATCCCTAAATATACACAGTTCATTAGCTACTTTTTTCCTTTAACATTGGTTTGCTAATTTTTTAGTCCTGCATGAGGTAGGGACAGTGTTTTACTTGAATTTATACGTTTTTTAGGAAATTAGCCTTGACAAAACTTACGGGCCATATGGGTTGGGCGGAGGCACAGCATGAAAGTTATTTGAAAGTCAAACCGTTGGGAATATCCCTGTTAGGATTTTACCTTATTTTCAAAAAGAAGATGATAGTCAAGAAGATCCAATTAAATTGGAGGGGAAAAAAAATACTTGGAGAAAGAAGCAGATGAAGAAAAAAATGTGATAGCCGACAACACAAAGCGTTGTGGACAGGACTATCAATGACAAGATACAGAGAAGATCAATGTGCTCAGCCTGTCGATAGATTGGCACCGCAGTCGACAAGTGCTCGAGCCTGTCGACTGCCTGAGACTCAAATTCGGATTCAGATTTCATTTTTGAGGTGGTTTTCAAATTTCTTTTCCAGTGGATTCCGAATAAAACTCAATTTCTATTCAACGAAGATTTGTTTCTAAAGTTTGAAGGGTCTAAAATTCTTCTAAATTAAGAAAATGAACTCCTATAAGGATTATCAAGTTCTTCAAGTATCCGACGATCAAGATCACCTCAGAGTTAGAATAGGGTTTGGATTGTAAAACTCTATTTATGAAGATTGTAACCTAGTATATTGTATCATCTTAAAGAAAATAAAAAAAAGTCAAGAAAGAGAGTAAAGTAAAGGATACAAGGGAAAGGCGAATACTCTTGTGAGATCAAGGAGAAGATTAGATCTCTATTATACAAAGTTTATTAATAAAACTCTCTCAAGTTCTCTTCCTGTGGACGCAGGCCAAGTTTAGACTAAACAACGTTAAATCTTCATATTATTATTATTATCTTTGTCTTGTTATTACTAGTTTTCTCTACAATAGTTTTACTTTTGTGAGTATTTTCATATCTCCACAGGTCCGCTATGCACAATAATTAGTATCAGACGCCAGTTGTACCATAACAATTGCTATTAGAGCTCCAATCGTAGCAACAATTGGTATCAGAGTTAAAAGTTGGCGAAAGACTATATGTCAAAGATATAAATATCTGAGAGCAAGTTCGAGTTCGAGAAATTCAATAGCAAAAGAATC
>JAVJIF010022284.1:0-81381 GCA_038442645.1 Agave tequilana
TGGATTTGTATGTTCAGGTTCCGAGGCTTGGATCGAAGTGGAGCCATCCACGGACGATCGAGCTTTCTTTAGTGAGCAGGCAGATTAGCTCCAGTCCCTGTGCCGGATCTCTCCTTTTGACTCACGGGATCTTCATCCTACTCGTGAGCCTTTTTTGTGTTTATATTGTATCTTTTACTTTTGGACTTGGTGGTGATAAAAGATACATTGAATGTGTAATATTTTATCATATCTTGTGATGACTTGTACTTGTACTTTTATGTTGGCATATGTATGGAAATCACGCTTTGTCGTGCACTCTGATCCTTGTTGTACTTTTATGCTTAGTGTGTATACGTGGGGGCACCTTTTGACCTGCGTATATACGTCGCAGTGACGTCTCCGTATCCGTGGGATCGGGGCGTTACACCAACAGTACAAGCAGGTTCAGATTAACTGATCTGTATCTGAATTTGGGGATTCCAGCAACGAGTACAAGAATACCATGACCTTGACAATTCATTCCTTGACTCGGTTGTATTCCTTTCTTCCTTTCAGTTGTCCCTCAAACATCCGATTTCCTTCTCTCTGCTTTTCTTGCATTGTCTTGCTTCCAATCCGTTAGGATGAGTTCACTACCATGCTTCTCTATCCCGAGTTCCTTCTAGATATCACAGTGCGCAGCGGAAGTATCGTGGACCCGTAACATTTCGACATTGGGGATAAAAATATTGTTCTCACACCAGAATGGAAATTGCGAGGACGCAATTTTTGTAAGGTGGGGAGAAATGTAACACCCTGATCCCCGGTGTACGTATCACCGTATCGGTACGCGATACAACGTACAAAACTCGATTGACCTCCGTGGTAGTCCGATTGAGCTGATTTCAATTTCAAAAATTATTTTCTAATATTTGAGATTTTTCACGATTTTCTGGAATTTTTCTGGATTATTTTGGAAAATCTCCGTTGTCGGTGTCGACCGATACCGATAACCAGCCTTCCGATTTTTATTTCACAAACGGAGTAGAATTTTGAGAATCGGCCTTCACCGTATGTCTTAGAATCGTATTATTTACGTTCGGGTATTTTTGGGGATTTTTCTGAATTTATCGAAAATCCGGCCAAACCGGTGTCGCCCGTATCGGCGAGACACTCCGGGATTTTTAATTGGCAAACCGGATTGACTTTCTGCAAACCCGTTTTCATATTATGTCTCAAGATAATATTTTCTATTTTCTATAATTTTTGGGCACCGTTCGGAGCTAGTCAATTTCTGACCCTATTAAAATAATATTAGATTACTTTATTTAATTCTTTCTTTTTCTTTCCTTTTTCTTCTTTCTTCTTCTTCTACACAATTCCCCCCCACCGCCATTAAACCCCACCGCCATAACCCAACCGACTTCCCCTCTTCATAAATTTCTCTCTCTCTCTCTCCTCTTTCAAAACATTTCTCTCTCTCTTCAAAAGTTCTCTCTCCAAACTCTCTCACTCCTCCTCTCCATCTCACTCTCACTCTCACACTCTCTCTCCGACTCTATCTATCTCCCTGTGGTGGCAGACCGCCGCCGGGCTTGCCGCCGGCGCGCCCCGGTGGCCGGCGCGCCACCGGGCTCCACCCCCTCCGGCCACGCGGCCAGTGGCCGGCCGCCACCGGCCGCCGCCCCCTCTTTTCCTTTCCTTTTCTTTCTTCTTTTTTTCTCTTCTTCTTTCCTTTCTTTTTTTTTCTTCTCCTCCTGTGAGCAGACCCTTTCTCTCTCCCCCCTTTTCTTTCTCTCTCTCTCCCCTTCTCTCTCTCTCTCTCTGACCGCCGCCGGCGGCCGGATCGCCGCCGGCAGGCCGGCCACCACCGCCGGCCAGCTGAGCTGGCCGGCCGGCCCGCACAAGACCACAACAAGCAGCAAACTTGCTGCTGCTGCTGCTGATTTTTTTTCCCTTTGAATGGGTTTGGGTAAACCCAAACCCATTAATCCTATTTGGTGAATCAAACTCACTACCCGATACCCGTTTCACTTAAGTCATAGGTTTGGGTTGTGGATCTGGACCCGACCCGTTATGAGCCCAAACCCGCATCCAAACTCATAAAGATAAGTTTACAGAAAACCCCCTTGTACAATTCAATATTTGCATTTAATATTTTTATTTACATATTTAACTTTATTTGTTATGATTTAGTATTCGGCGATATCGGGAACATCCGGACTCCGATTTGGACGATTCTGGATCCGTTGCGATCGTGGGAACGAGAGCTACTGCTCCACGACCAGTTTTGTGAGTATTTTTATTTTATAAATTATCTTTTTAGTCTATTAATTGCACTTGATTGACTTCTTGATATAAAACATGATCCGGTATATCCTAATTGGTAAACAATATTAAAACACTGTAATAAACACGGTATTTAGTAAATGCCTGACTGATCTCGAGTATGTCCTGTTCCTGTACCACACTGACACCCGGCCCACCATAGCCCCCATAGGCTTGGACCCTATTATGTCATGCATCGTGACACAGTTAGCTTACATACTGCTCTACAGGTACGCTAGGACACTACACCACATCATTATACACGAATGCGAGATACTGTTATTTCCTGCACTGCTATCATCCTTACATGGCTACCGTAGTTTAAGAGACGGACATGATATTATTTTATACACGAATCACTGTTAGGACATATACGAGTGATACACCGATTATTGCTACACATATAGGTTCCACTGATACACGGATATAACCATGCACGGACTACTGCATTTCATATTAGCATGATCATCATACACATTTATGTTATGTTTACATATTTATGGTTACACATGCCTGTATGGTTTCTCTATTCTTGTCATATAGATCCCTGTTCATGTTACATGTATTATTATTCATGAATAGGATTGTTACCTGTTACTGATATGGATATTCCTGTTACTGGACATGAGAGCTGTTGATATGCGATATGTGGACTTCCACATCTATTGATTCTGTTATATTGTTCCCGTGATATTGTTCACTTCTATTGTTCCCGATATATTGTTCCCGATTCCCGTTATATTGTTCTATGCTATCAACAGAGCTCTGGTCCAGTTATCATGTTACCCGTTATCATGTACTGTTAATTGTTCTTGTTACATTGGATACTTGACATAACAGATCATAATGATAACTGGGGTATGGGGGAGACTTTACGGTTGATTAGATCTTATCGGGTGATGTACTGGATCCATATTGTTAGTCCCACTGCAGGGACGGTAGTGCTACCTACCACTAGCTCCATGAGCTCCCGTTACTTGATTCGTGCTCCCCTCCTAGCGGAGGGCCCTGGTCTTAGCAGCCAGGGGTCCGTTTAAGGCCGTGATCCCGGGTATGCACGGGATACATCCACCCGATAAGAACTCTTCGACCATGGGTTTCCAATTAACATAATAAACAGTATACACAATAGTGACGTCGGGAACACTTGTTATTTGGTTGCTCTCTCGTTTGGATAATGGTACCCGTAGGCCATGTCCGGATGGGTTCGACTGGGGTGCGGGCTTCAGTATGAACCGCCAGTGGTATGGGACACTGGAAGAGAGTAATTAAAATATCAGGTGGTACTGATCGCTACTATTGTATAAAGAACATGACTTGCCTGATACATGTTTACTACTTGTTTCTGTTCCTTGTCTGATATATGTTTCCTATTGTATAGTTGTACTTCTTATGGTACCTGCTCATTTATCTGAGATCATGTTATATGTTTAGTTGTTACTTTACCCGATACATGTACTCTTTCTGTAGTGGCATACTATTTGTGCATATGTGCATATATTCTATCTTCTGTATACCTTGCATACATCATTACTGTCTGTGCACTACATTGTATACCCGTTAGGTAGCATATGCCCACCTGCATGTTCATATTGCATATGTCCACCTGCATGTGCACTGCTATCACGTCACCACTAGACAACATAATGTATGATACAAACCGACCATAGATATGATCAGATGATAACCGGCTAGGTAGTGATGGTATTAAAGGATAACATGCTTATATATTTCTACTGCTTCCATGTCTCTATATTTCTATTGTTTATGCTATGCTTATTATATGGTATACAACATTATGTATTATATATGCGTATCATGCTTGTATTATTATAGAATATTACTTCCTCCTTCATTTTACCACTCACTAGGTCGCTTTCTGACGACCCTGGGTTTGCATGCTCAGATTGGAGACCGCGTACCGTAGTATCCGAGAGTGCCTTGGAGTCACATAGGAGAGTCCTTATCGAGCCACTTCATAGGTATCTTTGTGTTTTATTTCTGTTATCATATTTATTCTGTTTTCATATCTATTATGATCGCTGACCTCTTTCTGCAGGTATTCTTGTACTTATTTCATGCTGGAACTCATGACTATATGGAGGTATTGTATTGTACTGAGGCTTAACGTACGCGTGAGCGTGTTTTCACCTCGCGTATGTACGTCGCCATAACGTCCCCGTATCTTTAGGAACGGGGCTTACAAATGGTAGAAGTGTGTGGAGTTTTGTGGAGTTTGTTGGAAAATTGGAAAAGATTGGAATTTTTTGAAAATTGGAAGTATTGTGGCTTGTGAAGGAAAGAAAGGAAAACAAGAGAAAGGAAAAAAGGAAAAGAATTTATAAATGAAGACATTTTCTTGGACTTAGAAAATAAAAATATAAAAAGACAAGTTCCCGGGTTTAAGTCGAAGATGCGGAAAACATTTCGGAAAATACCGAAATCGTCCGAAATTCAAGTATCTCGGAACGACTCGCAAAATTTACCAAAAATCATAATAATATTTTAAGACTCATGGTGAAATTCGTTTGGAGAAATAATTTATAGTTTTAAAAACTAAAAATCCCGGAATCAGTTAGCTACCGACTCCGGTGGAATTTTCATAAAATCACAAAATTCCCAGAAAAAGTATTTAGGTAAGAAATACGATTCTAAGAAATAATGCCTAAAGGACTTTCTAGAATTTCCTAACTGTTTGTAAGATAAAAATCCGGGAATCGATCAGCGACACTGGTCGACACCGGTTTTGAAGATTTTCAATTAATTCAGGAAAATTTCAGAAAATCATATAAATCTAAAATATTGGAAAATAATATTTGAAATTAATTCGGTCAATTACAGGAAGTAAATCGAAAAATACGATCGGAAAACTGAATACGCAACTAAGTACGTATTCTGGAAACGGGGTATTAATCCATCCACCTTACAAAAAATTTCGTCCTCGAAATTTCAGAAAGTGAAAGGTAACAGCAAGGAGGATGAGAAGAAGGATAACAGTAGGGAAGGATAGAAAGAAGGAATCTTACCAATTAAGTTGTGAGAGTTGCGGATAACGCTCACGGATAACATCCTCTCGTTCCCACGTGGCCTCTCCTGGCGCATGCCTGTTCCAAGACACCAACACTAATGGTATTGCCTTATTCTTCAATGTCTTAACACTTCTGTCCAAAATGGCATCGGCTGCTCTTGATAGGACAAATCCGGTTGTAGTTCCAGTTCGGAGTGATCCAGGATATGACTATCATCCTTGACATACTTCCTCAACTGTGATACGTGGAATACATTGTGAACTCCGTCCAACGATGGCGGTAATGCCAATCGATAAGACACATCTCCCACACGGTCCAAAATCTCGAATGGGCCGATATATCTCGGACTAAGCTTTCCACGAGTACCGAACCGGATTACTCCCTTTTGTAGGTGATATCTTCAAAAACACATGATCTCCTGTCTGGAATTCCAATGGCCTTCTCTGCGTGTCAGCCCAACTCTTCTGCCGACTCTGAGCTGCCCTGAGGTGATCTCTGATGATTCTGACTTTATCTGTTGTCTGAATCAGGATCTCTGGCCCCAAAGTCTCCTCTCACCGACTTCGTCCCAACAAATCGGTGACCTACACTTCCTTCCATACAATGCTTCAAATGGTGCCATCTTGATACTTGCCTGATAGCTGTTATTATAAGAAATTCAGCCAAGTGAAGATGATCTTCCCATGATCCCTGGAATTCAATCATGCAAGCCCGCAACATGTCTTCAAGAATCTGGATAGTCCTTTCAGATTGTCCGTCTGTCTGAGGGTGATATGAAGTACTGAATTTCAGACGAGTTCCTAGACTTTCTTGGAGACTTTCCCAGAAATGTGATCTGAATCTTGTGTCTCTGTCTGATACAATACTAACTGGAACTCCATGTAGACGAACTATCTCCTTCATGTACTTGTCTGCCAAAACCTCTGTGTGTCTGACCTACTCTGAATGGTATGAAGTGAGCTGATTTGGTGAGGCGATCAATGATTACCCATACAGCATTATTACCCTTAGGACTGCGAGATAATGCCGTAACAAAATCCATGGTGATGTGCTCCCACTTCCATTCGGGTATTGGTAAGGGTTGTAGAAGTCCAGCTGTCCTCTGATGTTCTATCTTTATCTGCTGACAAACAAGCACTTGGCTACATACTGGGCTATCTCCCTTTTCATAGCATTCCACCAAAACTGCTTCTTTATGTCTTGATACATTTGTTTCCCCCTGGGTGTATGGAATAGGCTGAACTGTGTGCTTCTGCTAGAATCTTCTGTCGAACTTCTCCTTGGGGACACAAAGTCTGCTACCAAAATATAGTGCACCATCTGGATGAATACAGATATCAGTCCTCAATCCAGCTCTACCTACCTGAGCTCGGAATATCTGTAATCTGGGGTCTTCCTTTTGAGCTTCCTTGATCTCATCTATCAAGGCTGACTGAATCTGCAAAGTCATGTACTGTCCTGCCTTATCAACTCCTCGAACTACCATTAAGTCCAACTTGATGATGTCTTGAATCAACTCCTTCTGCTGAGTAAGTTGGACTAGCACTCTATTCTCTGGCTTCCTGCTCAGTGCATCTGGAACTGTATTGACCTTGCCCGATGATATTGCAAGTCAATATCATAGTCCGCCATAAGCTTCAGCCACCGCCTCTGCCTCATGTTCAATTCCTTCTGTGTGAAAATATATTTGAGGCTCTTGTGATCCGTGTATATCAACACTTTGTCTCCCAGAAGATAATGCCTCCAGATCTTTAAGGCAAATATAACAGCTGCTAGCTCCAAGTCATGAGTTGGGTAATTCCGTTCATGAAGTTTCAGTTGTCTGGATGCATAAGTTATAACATGATCATGTTGCATTAGTACACACCCAGGCCTTTTCCTGATGCATCACTGAATATGACCATCCCTCCTCTTCCTGAGGGAGTCCTCAAGATTGGAGCTGAAATGAGTCTTTGCTTCAATTGCTCAAAGGCTGCATTACATTCTTCTGTCCATATGTACCTTTCCCCTTTCCGGTGAGCTTGGTCAACGGGGCTGCAATCTTAGAGAATTCTTGGACAAAGCGTCTGTAATATCCGGCTAGTCCAAGAAAACTCTTAATCTCCATCACCGTCCTTAGAATTGGCCAATCCTTCACTGCCTGGACTTTTCTGGGATCAACTGAAATTCCTTCTGCTGAAACCATGTGTCCAAGGAAGGCTATACTGTCCAACCAAAAGTCACACTTGCTCCTCTTAGCATGAAGCTGCTCCTGCTGGAGAGTCTGCAATACTATCCTCAAGTGTTCTGCATGCTCCCTGTTGCTCTTTGAATAGATCAAGATGTCATCTATAAAAACAACAACGAATTGATCCAAGTAAGGCGAGAACACTCGGTTCATCAAATCCATGAAAATTGCAGGGGCATTGGTGACTCCGAAAGGCATAACTAGAAATTCATAGTGGCCATAACGGGTCCTGAATGCCGTCTTCGGAATATCTTCTTTCCTCACCCTAAGCTGATGGTAACCCGACTGTAAGTCTAATTTAGAGAATACACGGGCTCCATGAAGCTGATCAAACAGATCATCAATCCTTGGTAAGGGATACTTGTTCTTGATGGTAACTTTGTTCAATTCTCTATAATCAATACAAAGCCTTTTACCACCATCCTTCTTGTTTGCCAATAATACTGGAGCTCCCCATGGTGAAGTACTTGGTCGAATCAATCCCTTATCAGAGTATTCCTGCAGCTACTTCTTTAGAATCTCTAACTCCGTCGGTGCCATCCTGTACGGAGCCTTGGATATAGGAGCTGCGCCAGGCACGGTATCAATAGAGAACTCAATCATCCTTTCAGGTGGCAGTCCTGAGATCTCAGCAAACACCTCTGGGAATTCATCCCACACCGGTATTCCCTTCTTCTGAATCTCCGAAGTAGTCATCCGAGTCTTTCTCTTGGTAGACTTCACTTCTCCACTAAATTGGAATTCAGGCTGAAGAGGGATTCTGAAATTAATCTTCTTCTCCCTACAGTCAATAACTGCATAATATTGACTGAGCCAGGTCATGCCTAAGATTACGTCGTACCCCTTGGTGTCTAGTACGAGCATATCTATGGCCAAGGTTTTGTTACAAAGTTCTACTGGACAATCAGCACAAACTCTAGAGGATATGACTACTCCATTCCCTGTACTAATCTCCCATTTGTGGTCTAAAGATTTAACAGGTATAGAATGCAATGCCACAAAATGATCTGAGATATAACAATGGGAAGCACCGGAATCGAAGAGGGCTAAAACAGTTTTGAATGCACCATGATTTTACCTGTTATCACTTCCTCAGAAGTCCCAGCCTCTTCTTCCGTCAGATTATAAGCTTGACCCCTTCCACGCCCTGCTGCAGTCCTAGCTCCTCTCTGAACTGGGCAAATAGCTTGTTGTGGAGGAGGGGGAGGAGCTCTCCTGATCATCGGTCCCTGGTTTCTCTGTCCAAGTGGTCCTGGAAGTGATCTCTGTCCATTTGGTCCCGGTAGTGCTGGCAAAGCTTGGCCGGCTATCCCCATTCTTCTGTGTGGACAGGCTTCTATGGAATGGTCTCGGGAACCACATACCAAGCATAATCCATTTGCCCTACGGCAATTCTGTCGAATGTGACCTGGTTTCTGACAATAGCTACAGAAGGATAATGGTTGGGCCGTCTGGTAAGGAGCTGGTCGGAATGGTTGCCTCATTGTCTGAACCTTTGCTGCTCTGTATGGCCTCCTCTTCCCATTGGTGGAAATGGCCTCTTCATGGCCTGGTTCCTCATCTGGTTCACTTGCTTCTTCTCTAGCCCACGCTCCACTTCTCGAGCTATGGTGAGAACTTCTGAATAAGTCTTCAGCTGCTGGGGCATTAAGAAGACCTGGATGTCCATCTGCAAGCCCTGCTGAAATCTACTTGCCCGCTTCTCCTCATCAGTTACCATGTATGGAGCAAAGCGGCTAAGTCTGAGAAATTCCGCGGCATACTCGTCCACGGACCTATTCCCTTGTTGAAGTCGGATAAACTGCTCTTCCATGTCCTTCTGAGCAGTGGCAGGGAAGAATCTGCTATAGAAACTCTTGGAGAATGTGTCCCAGGTGACAGGCTTCTCCAATCTTGCCTCCTCAGCTAGCCACCATGTTCTGGCTATATCCTTCAATTGAATCTTAGCAACCTCCACCTGATTCTCCTTTGGAACTCGAGCTGCATTCAACAAGTCTGAGGTATCTGTCAGCCATTGCTCAGCATCCAGGGGTCTCTTCACCCGTGAATATGGCTGGTTGCAGCCGTCTAAAGTCTGAAATATTTCCCGCCTCTGTTCCTTTGGAGCTGCTAACTCTTGCCGAAGGAGTTCCGTCTGTTGCTGCTGGTTCTCCATCATCGTCTGAATGACCCTCAGAATATCGGTATTCTCTCCCGCAGGTCCATTCGACGCTTGTCCAGAATTATTACGACCCGTCCTTCTCTCCATACCGAATTGGGATAAGATAACTGGAATTGGAAAAAATGGAGGGAGTTTAGGACTCAAGGGAAGGAATCAAGAAGGAATCAAGAAGGACTAGATAACTTTGTACATTGTAGTTGGCAATAGCAAATTTCATTAATTTGCTGCTTGATTGTACTATAGGTGTGAGAGCCTAGGCTCTGATACCAACCTGTAACGCCCCGATCCCATGGATACGGGGACGTCACTGCGACGTATATACGTAGGTCAGAAAATGCCCCCACGTATATACGCTAAGCATTAAGTACAACAAGGATCAGAGTACACGACAAAGCGTGATATTCATACATATGCCAACTTAAAAGTACAAGTACAAGTTATCACAAGATATGATAAAATATTACACATTACATGTATCTTTTATCACAACCAAGTCCAAAAGTAAAAGATACAATATGAACACAAAATGCTCACGAGTAGGATGAAGATCTCGTGAGTCAAAAAGAGAAGTCTGGCACAAAGGACTGGAACTAGTCTGCCTGCTCACTAAGAAAAGCTTGATCCTCGGTGGAAGGCTCCACTTCGATCCAAGCTTCGGAACCTGAATATACAAATCCAAGGGAGTCAGGACCTCCAACAATGAACAGGCTACAGCCAAATGGCTAAGAGACAAGAATATGAGATTTAGAACAGTATAATGAATACAAATCAACAAGTAATGGAAGCATAAAGAGTAAAAGTCCGAATACAATAGATCCACAGTTAAAGTCCTTTATTATTATTACTTGTCTTACTGTGATATCTAGCTATGTGACCCAGCGTCCCAGGGCACATAGATCCATATCCTAGTAAAGCAAGGTTGTTATTGGAAACCAGCGGGATTATCAACGAACTATGTTTACAGTGGATCCCGTACATGCCCGGGATAACGGTCCAGGATTGTTCCGTTGCTTGGTGACGGAAGCCAGCCGCTAGGCTAACAGGAGGGACTTATGTATGCCCTTATCATGATGGTACCAGTAAGGAGGGAGCAAGCACTCCCCTCGGTCCCCTGGAGGCCCTCAGGTCAGACCGGAAATATGATTGTACAATATACCTAATACCACTGTAAACACGAACACATATCGATATCCGCATGTTTCCCCGACCCACATGTAAGTTGGTCCATTTTATACAAAAGTCAAGTGTATCATGCTTGGTGTTAAGTGATGGCATGATGAAATGGAGATATTCCTTATTTAACAAGTTATGAAGTAAGACTATATAACAACAAGTCATGAAGTAGCAAGAAGTAGCATCCATCGAGTAATAGGTCATGAGGTACCAGTCATGAAGCATAAACAAGAATAATATCACACATGTATCAAGGGTAAGATCCAAATTCAAAAAGGAAATCAACTATAATAAACAGCCTAAATTAGTCGACTAGGTGGAATGGTTAGTCGACTAATAGTGGTTTCTAGTCGACTAACAGTCTGGACTAGTCGACTAAAACTGGGTTCCAGAGAGTTGGAATTCTGTTTCAGGAAAAGTTAGTCGACTAGGTGGAAGGGTTAGTCGACTAACAATGATTATAAGTCGACCAACAGATACTTAAGTCGACTAAGTCTGTGATACAGAGAGTTGAGTTTCTGATTCAGGAAAAGTTAGTCGACTAGGTGGGAAGTGTAGTCGACTAATAAAGATTTCTAGTCGACTAATAGATAGTCTAAGTCGACTAAAACTGTGTTCCAGAAAAGGTTACGTTTCAAAACAGATGGGTTAGTCGACTAATACCTAGGTCAAGTCGACTAATCGAGGGAAAACAGAATACAAAACAGAATTTCTGATGGTTGTGTTTGATGGTCCAAAACATGATTTGAAGCTACCAATATATAAGATAGGTGAACACAAGTAAACTAGGAATTAGACAAGTCTTGGTGAGTAAAAATACTCACAAAGGACGGCTACTTGAAGCTTTACGAGTTCCGAAAAGGTTGTTGTCGACAATATCCCCAACTTGATCCTTGGCGATATAGACGACGATGAGAGATACGATTCCAAGCTAAAAGTAGTGGTAGTTGAAGAGGAGATGAAGACTTAGGTGAGCTTTTGGAGTTGGTAGTTGAGGTTGAGATGGAGGAGGAAGTGGTGAGGGCTAAATCCTTGGTGAAATGAAGAAAAAGGAAAAGAAATGTAAAGGTAATGTTTATATAGGTTTTAGATTTTGTAAAGGAGTTGCAAATAAGGTAAATGAGAGGGGGTATTTGCAAATAGGGGAGGTGAGGTGTCCCTCCTTTGGCCACTTGGCCGGCCATGGAAGAGAGAGAGAAAGAGGGCATTAATGGTAGAAGTGTGTGGAGTTTTGTGGAGTTTGTTGGAAAATTGGAAAAGAATGGAATTTTTGAAAATTGGAAGTATTGTGGCTTGTGAAGGAAAGAAAGGAAAACAAGAGAAAGGAAAAAAGGAAAAGAATTTATAAATGAAGAAATTTTCTTGGACTTAGAAAATAAAAATATAAAAAGACAAGTTCCCGGGTTTAAGTCGAAGATGCGGAAAACATTCGGAAAATACCGAAATCGTCCAAAATTCAAGTATCTCGGAACGACTCGCAAAATTTACCAAAAATCAATAATAATATTTTAAGACTCATGGTGAAATTCGTTTGGAGAAATAATTTATAGTTTTAAAACTAAAAATCCCGGATCAGTTAGCTACCGACTCCGGTGGAATTTTCATAAAATCACAAAATTCCCAGAAAAAGTATTTAGGTAAGAAATACGATTCTAAGAAATAATGCTAAAGGACTTTCTAGAATTTCCTAACTGTTTGTAAGATAAAAATCCGGGAATCGATCAGCGACACTGGTCGACACCGGTTTTGAAGATTTTCAATTAATTCAGGAAAATTCCAGAAAATCATATAAAATCTAAAATATTGGAAAATAATATTTGAAATTAAATTCGGTCAATTACAGGAAGTAAATCGAAAAATACGATCGGAAAACTGAATACGCAACTAAGTACGTATTCTGGAAACGGGGTATTACATATAGTTATTAGAATGTGGGTATGGGTTGTATTGATTCGGATAAGGCCAACCCGGTGTATTTGGTTGGTGCATATTAGAAAACGCCGGTTGGAATTATCCGATCCAAATGGAGTTGGTGTGAAATATGGATTCATGTTTGGATTGAAAGAATTGTTATTGTTGAATGCCATTTCACACAAAAAATCACAAAAAAAAAGAATCAAACAACAAACAAAAAGAAAAGAAAAATCAAAACCAAGCCAAGAGGAGGGTTGACCTAGACCTAGATGAAATGTCCCTAGGGGCCAACGTCTTTTCAAATTTTATTAGGGCTTGGGTTGTGTGAGTGGGGAGATGATTTTTGGGCTAAGGGGTATGAAATCCAACCTTATCTTGTTTGGAGTTTGCCCTTAAATTCAATTTATGCAAGTGTGCAATATAGACAAGAATATAACACAAAGCGATAAATCACCCACGTGTTTGTCCTATGCTATATGCAATGCCATATGTACATCTCCATCCAGATCACAACAACAGAACAAAATACAGTATATTGGAATTGAATTGACACGTGCCTAAATGCAAATGTCTAAACCGTTTTAAAAGCGTCCAATTACCGTATTTTAATTCTTTATTTTATTATGGTGTGTAGGCAATCAAAGCAGAAAAAAAAAATAGCAGCACAAATCAACTAGCTATTACAATTCACACATCCTAGAACAACAACATATACAATTTTCACAAAAGTGCCGCAGTTTTGCGGCAAATGTCGCGGATCCGCGGCTTTTGTTCAAAATCTGGGGCCCTGCTTTCTAGAGCAAGGAGAGGCAAAAACTAGTTTATGTACTGCACTGTTAAGCACCTGAAAATATTGTCCTGCACACCAAAACAGAGAAGACAAATGTTAACAAAAACGTGACATCAAAACCATTCCCTTCCCCGACAACGGCGCCAAAATTTGATTGGGAAAGAGTAATGTAGAGTTATTACACAAGTATTCAATTAAAGAAGAAAGGTTTAGAGTTAACCTTGGTGCTCGTTTACTCCACAAATGTATTCAAAGATCAATATACCCTTTCCAATCTCCGCTATAGCAATGGCTATACCGGGTCGATTCTCCGGGAGAGCTAGCGATAGAAGCGTTACGGTATGGAGTGAAGAAATGAAAAACGAAATGTCTTCTATGTATTTACACAAATGCAAGAAGCAACATGAAAAGAAGTGATGGATTTGTGCATTATGGAAAAAGAATCAAAAAGACTTGAGTGAAGTGTGTTGCAAAGAAAGAGAAGCTAGTAAAGAAAGTGTTATAAAACTTTAGATGAGAAGGTACATGGCTAGCTAACTTTACCTCATTGCTAACTTGCTAAACTCAATGGTGATGCTTGATTGCCTCATGTTGATTCATTGGCAATAGGTATGACTTGCTTGTTTGTTTAAGTACTTTACCGTTATGAAGATGAGTGTTCTCTTGTTCTTAGCTTGAAGCCTCATATGAATTCATTGGCTCTCTAGATAGATGTTCAATGATGAACTCTAGGATTGGTACTCAAAGATGCTAAGTTCGAAGAATCAACATTCATTCAAACATTCAAGACATAACAACAAATTAGCTTGAAGTAGAGAAGTTGTTCTTACAAGTAGCATATGTAGGTGATCCATCTCCATGTTCCATCAAAGGCTTTTGTTCTAGACAAGGCTCTAAATGAGGCACACATGAGTCATATGGAGTATGAACAAGCAATTGCCAAGGGAAAGCAACTCTACTTCCTTGGTAAGTAAAAAATTATCACAATGTAAGTATAAAGATAAGCATTATCCAAAGAGATAGAAGTTAGCTAGGTAAGTCCTTAGCTAGCCATGCAATAGAGACTTAGCTATCCATTACACTAGAAACAAAGTAACTATTCATGATGTAAAGCAATAGAACTAAAGCAATAGAAATGAACTAAAATCAAAGCAAGAAATTAAAGCAAAGTAAAGTAGAACATACTAGAGCTTGCAAAGAGAAGAATGGAGTTCTTTTTATTAATCCTTGCCTACAAGAATGTCACTTCCTTGATACAAGCTTTCAAACAGCACTCTCTCTCTCACTTTGTCAAAATCTCTAGGAGGAAGAAGATGAAGTCTAAAAACCTAGGAGAATAACAAAACAAAATACAAGAATTTCCCCTATTTTCTTCTCTCTCTTCTCTGCTCTCTCTCACAGACCCTGGTCCTCTATTTATAGCCATCCATGAGAAGGATCTAGAGCCCTGGCCGTTGGCGCAAAATCCGGGCTCCAACTGCCTCCAAACCGCCGCAGATACGCGGGAAATCCCCAGTCTTGGCGGCAAATCTGGGCCGTTGAGCCCAAATTTTCTGTTGTGATTTGGTTGTTAGGTGGTTATCCACATGGCCTTCTGGAAGATCCAATTGGCGCGCGGATCTCAACTGAATTCAAATTCAAATCTTGGGCTCTTTTGGGCTTATGGATTTAATCTCTTTAATTATTGCTAATTAAAGTGATTAATGGATTTTTTCTCTTTTAAAGTTGTGGACCTGTAAAAATAGAGAGAAAAGGGGTTAAAAATCACATTTTATTTACAATATGCATAGTATGGAAGTGGTAAAATATGCAAATATGTATAACAATCACACCCCCATACCTAGCTTTTGCTCGTCCTCGAGCAAAAAAGAAAGAAAAAGAAAGAAAAAGAAAATCCTAACTAATTTATTACAATTATTTGATCGGGGTGAGAACTAGCACTAAAAATGTGTATTATGTGAAATCAAATGAAAAGCTCGAATGTGCTTAGTATACCCTCGATACTTCCGTTATAGCATTGGCTTAACGGGTCGTATCCACAGGGAAGGGAGGCGATAGAAGCATTAACAGTCTCTAGTCACGTCAGATGTTAACAATTCTTCTATGTTGAAAGAATGAAAAAGAAAAGAAAATGAAAACAAGCATGTGGTAGGTGAGGAGAGCGATGAAACCGTCGATAAGAAAATAAGAAGAGGAACTTAAAAACGATTTCTAAAACAAGGTAAAAGAAAACTCATGGATACTAACTACTAAGTACTCCACTAACCATACTAACCTCTTCGAGATAGTTGCCTCACATTTGGATCCTCGGCCATCACAATCCTTGGATACAAGAAACAATACAAAGCATGGCTCATGGATGGTTCTTTACATTCAAAATATTGCAACAAGAACAAGCTATCACAAGCATCACTCATTACACTACTAGCATGAAATAAAAGAGCATGAAAATAAAAGAGAGTTAGCTTGGTTAGCAAGTTAGCAAGTTAGATGTTAGAATCCATCATCTTTGGCCATCAATGGCTCTTGCAAGAACAAGGCCTTGTAGAGGCAACCCGATTCATGTGGATTATCAAGTAAGTGGTTAGATAGGTTAGTGGTTAGTAGTTAGATTGCCATGAGAAGAAAAACTAGCAACAAAACATCATGTAGAAGATGAAGGAGATTACAATGGAAGAGAAAGGAGGCACCTTTACATAGAGTGTCACTCTCTATTACATCAATCCCTCACTATCTCTCTCTCTATGAATCACTCAGCCCTACTACAATGATCTAAGAAAAAGAAAAGAAAATACAAGAAATGAAGAACTCTCACCTACACTACACTAAAATCTAGATCTACTCCTAAAAACGAAGACTGCTCACGTTTGGGCTCTCTGCAGGGCTATTTATAGGGCTCAGAAGGATCCAGAAGACGAGATGGAGCCACGCGTCGAAAATCGACGCGTGACTCCCTAGGATTGCCGCAGAATCTCAAGGAATGCCGTGGAATTGCGGCAATCCTAGGGAATCGTGTCTCTGGATTTCGTCCACGCGTTCATCTGGCTTCTAGCGGCTTCCAGATGTACCCCTTTTCTGGTACTTTCGCCCGAATATTCGTCTGACAGCTCAGGAGTCTAGGTACAATGCATGTTCTAGAAAATCCTTTGCTTGGCCTCCAAGTAATTGCGGGATTAATTAGCATAAATTGAGCTGAATTAGCCTCTTATTCCATCTTTGCCCTTGGACTTTGGATTTACCTGCAATTAAGACCAAAACACGATTTAGACGATTATTTATTCATAAAAATGTGAGAGAATGCGACATAAAAAATGCATAATTGTAGACTAATCACATCCAATCAAAGGGCATTGTACTCCGCTACATTGTTGGAACAAGGCTCGGTTAATGAGACGGCTCGAGGAATCACATAGTTCTGTGGGGAGACGAGTACTACCCCTACTCCTTCTATGATATGTCCTTTCGGGCCTGTTCTCGATGCGCCGTCAAAGAAAAGTTGCCACACTTGTCTTTCAAAAGATGTCTGGGTCAGGCAGACTTCAGCGACCTCGTTTGGGAGATCCTCGTAAAGTTCGGCTGCCCTCGGATCTGGATGCTCAGCCAGGAAATCTGCCACAGCTTGTCCCTTCACGGCTCTTTGTGGTAAAAAGCGCATTTCATATTGGGATAGCAGTATGGCCCATTTTGCCAATCGGCCGTTTAACGATGATGGCTTTGTCATGAGTAACCTCAAAGGGTTAACCTTTGATATGACGTTTATAATTTGGCCTACCAAATAGTGTCGCATTTTCTGAACAGCGAACACCAATGCCAAACATTCCTTCTCGATCGGGTTGTATCGATGTTCGGCCCCGATCATGGTTCTACTCAAATAATAGATTGCTTGTTCGTGTCCTTGATCATTGTTTTGGGCTAGTAAAGCTCCTAAAGAATGATCCATTGCTCGGACGTATATCAAGAAAGATTTTCTGGACACCGGAGCTGTAAGGACTGGTGGTTGTGTAAGGTATTGTTTAATTTCCTCAAACGCTTGGTGGCAAGCATTGTCCCAAATGAACGAGATACCCTTTTTCATTAATTTGATAAAGGGTTGTCATCTTCCGGAGAGATTTGAGATGAACCTTCAGATGTATGCCAATCGTCCTTGCAATCCCCTGAGTTCTCTGAGATTCTGTGGAGGTTGCATCTCCTGAATGGCGCGAACCTTTTCCGGGTCCAAATGAATTCCTGTGGAAGTTACCACAAACCCTAGGAATTTGCCGCTTGCCACCCCCAGGAAGGATTTGGTGGGGTTCATTTTCAACTGATGCGTCCGCATGATGTCAAAGATAGCCTTTAAATCGGCTATGTGATCACCTTTGGTGCGGCTTTTTACTGCAATGTCGTCAACATAGCATTCCACTATTTTGCACATGTGTTCGTGGAAAATGGCATTCATGGCCCTCTGATATGTCGCCCCCGCATTCTTTAGTTCGAAGGGCATGACGGTGTAGCAGTATACCCCCAGTGGTGTCCTGAAAGAGGTATGTTTTTCGTCATCAGGATACATTTTGATTTGGTTATACCCTGAGAATCCATCCATGAAGGACATTCACTCGAATCCACACGTATTGTCAATCATGACATCCGTGATTGGAAGTGGGAATTCATCCTTGGGACAGGCCTCATTTAGATCACGAAAATCAATGCAGATCCGGATCTTTCCGTTCTTTTTGACAACCGGGACGATATTGGCTACCCAATCAGGATGTTGTTCTTCCCTAATGAAGCCAGAGTCTATAAGTTTTTTGACTTCTGACTGAATTGCCTCCATTACTTCTGGACGGAACCGTCGCTGCTGTTGTTTGACAAGCTTTACGTTCGAATTAATGTTGAGGCGATGCATAGCCAGTCGAGGATCAAGTCCAGGCATGTCCTCGTAATTCTAGGCGAAAACATCTATATATTCTCGCACAAGAGATATTAAATCCTCTTTCTCAGAGGGCGACAGGCTTTCGCTTATAAAGATGGGCTTAGGATTAGCCTCATCTCCTAGATTACTCTGAGCAACCTTATCCTTCGTGGGTGGCTCGCGCTGTTCAAAGCGAGTATCCCAAAGAGAATTTAAGTGTTTGATCCAAGGATCTGTATCAGATTGGATCATTTCTTCATCTCTTTCTTCTAGGTGGCTTGTTGAAACCATATTCACTGAAAGTTCCATGAAGATGTTGCCAATACTAACATTGACTCCCACGATGACATGCCCGATGAGTAATTATGGCATAATGACTCTTCAGACTCAGAGGCTGATGGGATCGGAGTTGACACATGGCCCAACCCCCTACGAGTCTGATGATAATAATCAGGGTTTTCCCTTTTGGCACAAAAGATCAGAGTAGTGTTCTCCTTCCTTTGCCGAAATTCAATCCTGGACTGTTTGTCAGATCATACCCCATGCTTTCTATCATTCTGAGTGCATTTGGCTCATAATGACCGAATTGAGGGGGTTCCTTCTCACTTTCTGATTCTTCACGGGACATCGGTTCGGATTTAATTCGTCCGAAAAGAATGGGTTTTTGGCCTTTCCGTCTTGCTGGAACCATGAATACTGATTCTTGCGCATCACCGGCATCTTGGTACGTTTCGAAGGATGACTTCACTGGTACAAGTAATGATGTCAAAGCATCCATTACCGACCAGGCGTCATCATCCACTTCAGTACTAGTGTCTGATGGCACGGAATCAAAAGCGGACACAGAAAAATAAGCCAAATCTAATTCTTCATTAATATACCATCCGCCTACATCATTGGCGGTGTTATCAACACTGAGCTTATTAATGCTCGTTACAAGTGGATCTAGTTCCCACATGCACTCTTCTTTCTCTGGCTCGGTGTCGGCTTCATTACCAGAGTCCGGCTCCTCTGGTTGCGGGATCTCGTTCGTTTCCACAGAGTCCCGGTACAGGAGAGAGTCTGTGAAATAGTTCTCGACTCCCTTGAATGGATGCCTTTCGGCAATCAACGTTCGTACCTTTCCACTCCCGTCGATGTATTTCATGACTTGATGGAGAGTGGAGGGAACGATGGAATTACGATGAATCCATGGTCGTCCCAGCAGTAAATTGTATGAGGTGTCAGCATCGATCACGTAGCATGTCACTTCCGACTTTAAGTCTCCAATTTGGCATTTGAGCTTAATCTTCCCCATTGGACGGGTACCATTGGCATTGAACCCATAAATGGTCGTCTGGGTAGCGCTCAACCGGTGGGTAGGAATCCTTAAATGTTGCATGACCAGGCGAGGCATAATGCTCAATGTAGACCCTAGATCTACCTGAATACGGCTTACTTCAGATGATCTGATGTACCCTGTGAAGTATAGGGGTCGATCATGTTTCCCTTTAACCTGCATATCATTTGCCGTGAAAGTGATGCAGGGAGCATTTTGGGATGCGTGGAGGCAATCCTCTACATCTTCCTTTTGTGGTCCAACCGGTACCTTGGTCATGAAAACCTCAGCATTAGCTAGAGCCTCTCTTAAAGCTTCTCTGGTTGATTTCGATAGCCTCAGGAGCTCGTAAAGAGTGATTCGGGCTAGGATATTGGCCAGTTGAGTCAGGACGTCAAAGCGGTAAGGTGTTGTGGATCCTTCCGCGATGTCTTTTGAGAGAACTTTGAAAAATCGAAGCTCTTTCTATCTCTCCATGGGTTGTTTTGTGGAGGGCTTGGCTGACTCTGTAGCGGGTTTTGGAGGAGTTGCCGCCATTTCGTCCTACTTTTTCAAATATGACTGACCCGAACGAGTTTCCGCCACAAGTTGGCTGGGTTCAGTAGTGAGAACTATTGTTTTCTCTTCTGAATCAGTCAGTGAGGGAACATCAGTTTTCGCTTCTCGGGAAGAAGCGCACACCACATTACAGGACGAAGCTTTCGCTTTGCCTTTGGACCTTCTGCTGGTAACAGTGGTCCATTGCTGGCCATCCGCAAGGTCGGGATGAACCCACATAATTTCTCCCTGAGGTGTGGGAACAGATACAAGACCCTTCTCTTGCTAATGGTGAGGGTTTATGTTGATCATTCTTAGCTCCCCTTTTGGGATGGGGACTACTCCAGAGGGTGTTGGAGGTTGTCTTCCAAACTGGAGGAATGATGTCATATTGGCCGTCACTTTTTTCTACTCTGGACGGAGTTTTAATACCTCTGCGTCAATCAAAGCCTAAAGGATGTTTTTGACGACATAACAGCTCTTGGTAGGGTGTCCCAGCATCCTATGATACAGGTAGTAGTTGGGATTATCGATTTTACCGACTTCTAAGGGCGTCTAGCTTCAGGCAGCTTCAGTCTGTTGCTCTTGTTAAGTAACTTGAACAGTGAGTCAACATGTTCGTCCTTGAAAGAATACTGCTTGCTGGCGCGCGACTAACTTGAAGAGCCACTTCCCTTGACTGGTTGAGGTTTGACAGGGGATTTGGTCTCTGTCGCCAAGTTATCCTTCCTTTTTGTTTGAAGGGATGCGTCTGTCGCACGCCTTGTCGACCTTTCGGGTCTGGGTTTGTTTTCTTCTGCCCTAACCCGGGCGACAATTTCTTCAGCCTGTTACCTTACTGGATCAATTGTTTCCAGATGCGGCTTTCAGCAACTCCTATTTGGGCGAGGAGCGAAGTTTGTAGATTGTGGCGGCATGTTTCCACCAGGGTGATCTGGGTCATACCGCTTGGACATCGGAGTGCTACATTCTGAAATCTTATTACAAATGATTTGACGGACTCTCCCTTTCGCTGCTTTGTAGCCAAAAGAGTAGGCATTGTGACCTCTGAGTCGTCTTCAAAGAAGCGTGTCAAAAAGAGCTTCTCCAAATCGCCCCAATTTTTAATGGTGCTTTCCGGGAGCTTCATGAACCATTCAAAGGCGAGCCCTTTTAGGGTGCCGATGAACAAACGTGCCAGGATGGCATCGTTATCTACCACGTTCCCCGTTTGAAACTTAAAGTAGTAGATATGTTGGTTCGGTGACCCTTTGCCGTCAAATTCTTGGAGGGTCGGAGCTTTGAACTTGGGAGGGTATGGAACAAGGTCCCACTCGGCTGGATATGGCCGGACTACTCCTGCTTCTTGAAGGCCTTTCCGATTAGTAAGCGCCTCAAGACATTGCTCTAATTGATTCATTCTTTTAGAATGAACCCTTCCCTGGTCTCGGTCGTCTTTTTCCTGAGATGAGGATTTAGACGAGCCAGAAGTAGATTGCTCTTTCTCCTCAATATGTACAGAAGATGAGCTTTCTCCCTCTTTTCGTTTGCCTTTAGACCTTTTAGAGGAGGCTTTGTCGGTTGACTTCCTCTTGTCTTCAAGCAATTGTGCCAGCATCTGCTTGAGGGAATCGATAGATTCTTGTTGACCACGAATCATCTCGAATTGTTCCTTCTAGACTTGGGCTTGCTGCTCCAAGCACCTGGCTGTCTCCTCAGGAGTATTTGTCATGTATATAAAGGCCTCCTTCTCTATGAAAGAGTTTGAAGCATGTGACTCTGCAATAGCAGAATGCGAGTCATTTACTTCAATGCCCCGAGCCAGGGCACTGTAATTGATCGGGGGAATTACCCCAGTCCGAGTGCGAGTATGTCGGTACACTCCTTCCGATTCTGTGTCAGACTCGTCAGAGCTGACCACAGGTTGCTTTCCCCTACTCCTGTTTGTCATGTTTGCAGTGAGTTCAGGGTATTCAGTGTCAGAGAAAGTCATCCTTCTGTGGGAGCGATTTCTTTTAGCTGATCGGGGAGTTAGAGTCAGCTGTCAAAATTTAGACTGCTGGCTTGCATGTGAACTGTAACGGCACTCAGAGAGAATTGTGATAAGCCGTTCGCAGCAACACGATGGAGTGATCCGACTAGCACTTCTCTTCCTTGTCAAATAATCCCTTAGATCCGCGGGAGGGGGATCGAAGAGATTAGCCTCAGATTGTCGAGGGCTTTTCAACTTGCGAGAGTTCTCCTTGCTTCGCACAGCTAAGACGCAGGGTTCTGAGACGCGGGGCTTATGAACGCAGCTCTTGTGTCGCGGCTCCAGAACGCGAGTCTGGGGTCTCTGCTGAGAAGAGACGCGGCTCTCGTGTTGTCAATTATCGCATCTGGACAAAGATGCTTGAGAAACGCAGGGCTGTTGGGTCCCGCGTATAGAGGCGCGTGTCTTGTGTCTTTGACAAAGAGCATGAACTTCGCGTTGGCATTTGGGAAGTGGTGCTCTAGAAATGCAAGCTTGGAAAATCTCCCGTTTAGGTTGCCAAACGCGGACTTCACGTGTCGATACGGTAAAGAAGAGACGCAGGTCTGACCTTCGCGTCCTATTTCTATTGGACAAATAGTTGTTCCAACTTGTAGTTGACGCGCACGCCGCCTCTGTCGCCGCTCAGCGTTCCGGTTACGTCGTGTGGGTTGAAGGGAACCCCCTGTAACCTGGCGCTGAGGAAGAGGATGAACAGGCTGAATGTCAGGGACATTAACCATGCGGGCCTCCTGAGAGGCGTTGGCGTGGGCGTTACACATGGTGCGATTAGCCACTACATCCTTCTCACCAATCGCCTCTGGGAGAATCTCGGAGCGAACTTGAGAGCAAGTCCCTGAAGAGACTTTTCGGTAGACCCTTGCCTTTGGGCTCTGGGAGCCATAAGAGAGGAACTCTTCATACTTTGCCTGGTCGAATTCTACGACAAGTGATTCGACCGTTTTTCCTATACAGGTGACGTCACCTTGCGCCACAACTTGCTCGTCAGTAGAGAAAGTAGTCCCCAGCGGAGTTGCCATCTCTTGTTTGGTGGAGAAAGTTCCTTGTAAAATTTTATTGAATCAAATGAAAGATTACAGCAGATTAACACTCCGACTACAAGGGAGGGGAGATGTTTAGACTTGAATCTCCCCTTTGTTTAATGCTGGGTTCTTGATGTGGCGGTGGAAAGTGAATTTTATTTTTCGTTGACTGGTGAACGTCAGGACCTCTTGGGAATCCTCTCTTTGGATGGCAGACGGAGTAACACAGCTCCTGTCGACCAGGAATCTCAAAGAGATTGTAGGCAAAGATTAACTTGTACGCAACAAGTTGCTTGAAGAGTTGAACTCTCTTTCTTTTTGGTGGAAGTCTCGGGGCTTCTATAGCTCACAAGCGAAATTCTTCTCCAAGAACTATCTCATCAACTGACCCCTTCTCCCTAGCAAACGGGGCTATTTATAGAGGTTTCAGGGGTGAACATTCCCCCTAAAAACGATCCATAATGTGGTTAACTTCCTCATTATGTGGGCAGAAATTGACCCAATAATGAGGGCAGTTGTAACTGAGATGCGAGTTTCGGCCCTCACGCCTGGTGCTGAAGCAATATTGAGACGCGGGCTTTGACCCTCATGTCTTGGTGTTGAGTGATGCTGAGACGCGGGTTTCGATCCTCACGTCTTGATGCTGCAGTGAACGCGGGTTTCGACCCTCGCGCCTTGATGCTGCAGTGAACGCCGATTTTGACCATCGCGTCTTGATGCTGTTGTGATGGCTATGATTAGCCCTGCGTCTGGAGTTTGGACTATGCTTTTTGATGACTTGTCTTTTAGTGATTTTTTAGACAGCCTACAGTGTAAGTTGTTCTTCTCTTCTTTTATCATTACTTCATTGAATCTAAGGTTATGTTTTTATGTTCTTCTTTTTCTTCTACTTTCTTTATTCTTCTTTATGGTTTTGATGATAATCCAAGTGAGTCGAATAGTATCAGTATAACCTTGCCTTATTGAGTGTCACCAATAGCTCATGAAGATGGGTTTCTCCCTATATTTGTATCATTTCATACTTGCTCGAAGAAGCCATGATGATGTAATGCAAACTAGGAGAGTTTAATCTTATAAGTTATGCGCTGATTGCCTCCAAATCAAGATAAACAAGCAACGGATCCAAGGTAAGTCATCAATCGAAAGAGACAAGTATTTTAGGTTTTCTTTCTTTTAATTTCTTAGCGTCAAACACACAACTTCATTAACCAACTATTTACACTTCTTATTTTTCTTTAACTTAGTTTTCATTTTCCAAAATCATCATTTTCTCCTATCTACCACTTTCTCCAAATTAATATAGTTTCATTATCCTTTTCTTTTAAAGAACATAGAAGAACTTTTAACTAGTTTAGTAACTTAAAGAAGAACTTACAACACTCTTTCATCGCAAGTCCCCCTTGTGGATCACGAACCGCATAGCGGCATGCTATCGCGGTAGAATTGAGAATCTTGCCTTCTATTTCTAAACTTCTCTCTTTTTCTGTGCACAAGTTTATCTTAATCAAATTTTTGGTGCCGTTGTCGGGGATGGACGACATGTTTTTCATTCTAATTTACTGAATTGGTTAACTTTTTTCTTCTCTATTTTTGTGTGCAGGGACCAAATTTAGGAAACTAAGCACTGCAGTGGATATATTGCTACTTTATACCTTTGCCCCAGAAGGCAGAGCATCAGAGCCCACACTTTGCCACACAAACTCTGTAAAAGTCGCATTTTCGTGGCAATTATGAAGGACTGCTGACAGAAATTTCTTACAGGTTGCTTGAAATTTAAAGATTAAGTTTTTGCAATTTTAGTTTTCTTATTTAACATATTACGCATACTATACTAACTCAATAGTAAAATGATGATTGTTAAATGCTAAAAATAGTTTAGACTTTGCATTTAGGGAATTTGTCTGTTTCGTTACATTTACATTACTGTTGAAGAGTGCTGGAGCCAAGGCATGTGTGCATTGCATGTCGCATAGGATATATTCTTGTATTATTTAATTATCTTGAGTGTTACTTTTTGCTATATATCTGCACACTTACGCGAAAACGATTAAGGGCTTGTCCTATAAATAGGATAACATGGGAAGTCATTACCCTCCCTTAACCCATAAACCATCTCCTCACTCACTAATCAAGCTTAATTATAACTGAGTAGACGTTGGCTCTAGGGACATCCTGGACTCAATAGGAGACTGACCTAAGGGGGATGTTGATTAGAATTTGACTCTCATCCAATCAGTGTCAAAGGTTGGGAATTGAGAGGCGAAACTTCGAAGAACAGTGATTTTGCATAATTAGGCTCATTGCTTAGGCACGGATACCTCACATTGATCTTGCTCATACCTGGCTGAATAACTTGTGGTCAGATTCTGTAATATACCCTTCGTGGACAATCTAACTAGTTGGGAGTTATCTAGGTCTAAGGTCTACCCTAACTTAGTCTAGATTTTTCTTTCTTTTTATTTATTTATTTGTTTGTTTATTTTTGTTTTGACATCTTGGTAATATAAACTATAATTATAATTATTCCAATGCATATAGTGATCCGTACTTCACCCCAACCTCTTTTGACTCGGATACTACCAACCTGGCATTTCATAACTCTAACCAACTAGATATGCCAGATTGATCTTATCCGAATCATATATGCTTCAATCCCAATTTTATGAACATGACTGATACAATCATCACCACTCTTCACAGATTTAGTGGGGATCAACTCCCCCCGAGTTATATGGTCAACAATATTACCAACATCCAGCTTCATATACTCCCTTTCAAGATAAAACTATAGAAGAAAAATCGGGTTAAGAAAAAGAGTTTTGAAGCATTCCTTGAGTCCACACATCAATTCCAAATCTCAACAGACTCAAGTATGCCAAAAAATTTCAAATCCTAGATCCCTACTCCATGTTTCAAGTATCACAACAAGAAGAAGAACCTATTGACTTAAAAATGAGTATGAAAAATTTTGATTCAATCCAAAAATGATTTTACCCAATCTATGAATAGGCTAGAAGCACAAATGAGTTATTTAATCAACATAGTAAAAGATAAGAATGAGGAAACCATATCTAACACATTTTTGACCATTCCTGATTGCCTAGCCATCTTGATATGAACCAAAAATCATGGTATCTTGGAGACCTTAATCAATAGTCAATTTCATCACACTAACTTGAACTTGATCAATCTCAAATTTTTGACAAATTGGCAAGTTTTCCATTCAATGAGATTGAACTTGAATGTGAATGTGACTTTGATCCTCAACTTTGTGATTTACTTCCAAACTATGAATCTATGTTGACTCTGGTATTCTTACCCAATTTGGACCAATTTCCCAATCCAACATTGATTCTCGTGCCTATAGATCTTGAAATTGAATCATCTATTTTGTATAGTCAAATTTCATTGATGGGAAATGAATGTGGATTTAAATTCTTTGATTTGGAACCAACTATTGAATCCAAACTGACTCTCGAGCCTGAACTTGATTTTTTCGAGTTAGTATTGGTTCACGAACCTTTCATTCTGAGCCCAAGTCAACCATTACACCAAGTCACATTCTATTATTGGACCAAAGTATGAATCATAATGACTCTGAGATAATATTCCAATATTGGTCATATAACCGAGATGATTTTAATGTTAGGGTCATACAAAATCCTATTCACTTGGGGGTTGTAACTCTATAAATAGGAAAGAGATCATCGAAGGTGGGTTCCATGATAATTGATTAGTCTTTTGGTATTTTTATAAAGAGTATGAAATTTCTTTTCAATCTGAGAATTTTCTTTTCTCCCTTTTTTTTTTTTGGGAAAGAAGAAGAAAGAAAAAGAAAAAGTGTTAGCACCCCCCCCACACCTATCTAATGCATTGTTCTCAATGAATGCATATGGAAATGCAAATGCAATAAATACGGGGAAGGAATGATGTCACCGTCTTCGTGGACTCGGGCCGGTCAAGTGCGAATAGGCGAAAGAAATGTCAAAAAGAATGTACACGGGGTAAGCATATAAACATTTTTTTTTTTAGTTGTTTGTTGTGGTTAGGTGTATGATGGGGCAAAAAGAGTCAGCACACAATCGTCCGGAGTCATAGGCTCAGTTGTAAAGAAGGGCTTCAGTCTTTACCCGTTCACTTTGAATTCCATGTTATTCTTAGGGTCTGCAATAAGCACAGCGCCGTGTGGGAAAACAGTGCGCACAATGAACGGTCCCGACCAACGAGTTTTCAGCTTCCCCGCGAAATATGAAGCCTAGAATTGTACAGCAGAACCATATCTCCCAGTGCAAAGTTTTTTCGGGTTATGATTTGGTCATGGAAAAGTTTGGTCCTGCTCTTGGTGATTCTAGCATTCTCATAGGCTTCATTCCGTATTTCCTCTAATTCTGAAATCTGCAGTTTCCTAAGTTCACCGGCCTTGGTCAGATCAAAGTTGAGTTGCTTAATTGCCCAGAGGGCCCGGTGTTCTAACTCTACTGGCAGATAACAGGCTTTGCCAAACACTATTCTTTAAGGAGACATCCCTAGAACTGTCTTAAAAGCAGTGCGGTAAGCCCATAATGCATCATTGAGCTTAACCGACCAATCCTTTCGGTTTTGTCCGACAGTCTTTTCCAGAATGAGCTTGAGTTGTCGATTGGTGACTTCTACCTGCCCATTTGTCTGGGGATGATACGGAGTCGATAACTTGTGATTGAAGGAATATTTTCGCATCAGAGCTTCAAAAGCTCTGTTATAGAAATGCGATCCATTATCACTAATTATCGCTTTAGGAGTGCCAAACCGGGAGAAGATGTTTTCTTTGAGAAATTTGACAACCACTTTGTTGTCATTTGTCCTAGTTGGCACAGCTTCTACCCACTTAGAGACATAATCTACAACAACCAAAATGAATTGGTTGCCGAAGGAATTGGGGAATGGCCCCATGAAATCGATACCCCAAACATCAAAAATTTCAACTTCAAGGATCGGGTTCAGGGGCATCATGTCTCTTCTAGAAATTTTCCCGATCTTCTGACAGTTTGCACATGACTTGTAAAAATGATATGAGTCTTTGAACAAAGTGGGCCAGTAGAACCCACTTTATAGAACCTTCTCTGTAGTCTTGCGGGGACCGAAGTGTCCTCCGCATGCAAGGTCAGGGCAAAAGCTGAGCACACTCCTCTGTTCCTCCTTGGGTATGCATCGTCTAATTATTTGGTCGGGACAATACTTAAAAAGATACGGTTCTTCCCAGAAGAAGTACCGTACTTGGGCAAAGAAGCGATCTTGGTCTTACTTTGTCCAGTCAGCGGGTAATTGTCCCGTGGCCAGGTAATTAACGATGTCCGCATACCAGGGTTCCTTAAGAATGGCTAGGATGTGCTCGTCTGGGAAATCCTCGTTGATCGGAGCTTGGATGGTTGGTGCATTCGGAATTCGTGAGAGATGATCAGCGACCACATTTTCTATACCACGTTTATCCCGGATTTCTAAGTCA
Source organism: Agave tequilana (assembly GCA_038442645.1). NCBI lineage: Eukaryota > Viridiplantae > Streptophyta > Magnoliopsida > Asparagales > Asparagaceae > Agave > Agave tequilana. Next base: position 28,845 of record JAVJIF010022284.1, read on the forward strand.
AATTCTTGAAGCAAAAGGATCCACCGAATCAGTCGGGCTTTTGCTTCCTTTTTGGTCATGAGGTATTTCAGAGCCGAGTGATCCGTAAAAATCACCGTCTTTGAACCTAACAAGTAAGGCCGGAACTTTTCTAACGCAAAGACAACGACCAAGAATTCCTTCTCAGTTGTTGTATAGTTCTGTTGGGCGTCATTCAAGGTCCTACTCGAATAGTAGATCACGTGCTGCCTATTATTGATGCGCTGTCCTAGAACAGCGCCAATAGCAAAATCAGATGCATCGCACATGATTTCAAATGGCTGGGCCCAATTAGGAGCAGAAATGATAGGTGCAGAAATCAGCTCTTGCTTAAGCTTCCCCCATGACTTGAAACAGTCATCATTGAAATTAAAGTGCACGTCCTTAGCGAGCAGGTTGGTTAAGGGCCTCACGATTTGCTAAAGTCCTTAATGAACCATCAGTAGAACCCAACATGCCCTAAAAAGGATCTAATATCCTTGATGTTTTTGGGTGGTGGAAGCTTAGCAATCACTTCTACCTTAGCCTTATCCACTTCTATGCCTCTCCTCGAAATCTCATGGCCCAAGACAATCCCCCGTCTCACCATAAAGTGACATTTTTCCCAGTTTAGAGTTAGGTTCTTCTCAATGCATCTTTGTAGCACTAACTCTAAGTGATGAAGACACTGATCAAATGAATCTCCGTAGATGGAGAAGTCATCCATGAAAATCTCAAGAAAACGTTCCACCATGTCAGAGAACAAACTAAGCATGCACTGTTGGAACGTTGCGGGAGCATTGCACAATCCAAAAGGCATGCGCCAATAAGCAAAGGTTCTGAACGGACAGGTGAACGTCGTCTTTTCTTGGTCTTCTGCAGCAATAGGGATCTGATTATATCCCGAGTACCCATCTAGAAAGCAGTAGTACTCATGTCCAGCCAAACGCTCAAGCATTTGGTCGATGAAGGGTAGCGGGAAGTGGTCTTTACGGGTAGCTGCATTCAACTTCCTGTAGTCGATACAAACACGAACCTTGGTAGGCAGTCTTGTTTGTACCAACTCTTTTTCCTCATTTTCTACCACCGTAAAGCCAGCCTTCTTTGGGACAACATGAACAGGGCTAACCCATTGGCTATCAGAAATGGGATAAATGATCCCATTATCTAATAGTTTCAGAATTTTAGCCTTAACTGCCTCTTGCATGAGAGGGTTAAGCCTGCGTTGTGGGTCCCTCCTAGGGGTTGCTTCATCGACTAAATGGATTCTATGTTGCACTATGGCTAGACTTATTCCCTTGATGTCCTTCATCGTCCATCCAATGGCTTCCCTATGTCTTTTCAGAATAGACATTAAGCTGTCCTCTTGTTACTCAGTCAGGTGGGATAATATGATGACTGGCAAGGTGTCCTTTCCACCCAGGTAGGCGTACTTGAGGTGTTCAGGCAGGGCTTTTAGCTCTAGGGAAGGTGAGGCAATCTCTGGGCTTTCAATCCTAGGATAGGGTATACTGGGGCTTGATGCCCAATCCACTGCTGAATCGATGATCTGGTCTAAATTGAAATCCTCAGCCTCCAGATCAAACTCTGCCTCAGTTTTTGTCTCCATACTCTCCTCATGCTCACTGGTCAGGTTTTCAATAGAATTGACCTCAAACGTCTGATCGTTGACATCCCTAGGTTGTCTTCCAAGATTGAAGACATTGACTTCCTTCGTCATGTCTCCGAAAGTCAATCGCATGGACCCGTTCCTACAGTTGATTATGGCATTGGCTGTAGCGAGGAATGGGTGCCCTAAGATGATGGGAGTTTGAGACCTAAGATTGGACACAGGTTGGGTCTCAAGCACAATGAAGTCAACGGGGTAAATAAAATTCCCGATCCGGATGAGGACGTCTGTGATTTCCCCCTTCAGGATCTTCATAGATCGGTCAGCTAGCTGAATGGTGACTCGAGTTGGGCTTAGCTCGCCTAACCCAAGTTGTTGGTATACTGAGAGAGGTAGCAAGTTGATACTTGCTCCCAGGTCAAGAAGTGCTCTACTGATTTCGGTCTGTCCTATGGTGCAGGAAATGGTGGGACATCCGGGATCCTTGTATTTCACCGGAATGGGACCAGACAGAATTTTGCTTATATTAGTGGCCAACAACACTTTCTTGGGCACATTGGTCTTTCTCTTCTTCGTACACATATCCTTAAGAAATTTGGCATAAGCCGGGACTTGTTGGATAGCGTCAAGAAGTGGCACATTCAATTTGACCTGGTTGAACATCTCTAGCATTTTCTCCATGTGCATATTTTTATTGTTGTTCCTAAGCCTATTGGGAAAGGGTGCTACAGGCTTATGAACTTGTTCAGCAGCTTTGTCATCGTCAGATGTTTGTAGAGCGGATTGGGAGGAACTAGCAGAGGTGGAGGCAGGAGTGGGATAGGGATGGACTGGACTTTTCTGTTGGTAAACCTGGTTGTCTACCTTCTTTCCAGATCGCAGTGTGTGAACAACATTACACTGGTTAATTGATGGATCCTGAATTTCATATGCTTGGTTGGAGGTTTTTGGATTAACTAGCGGCTGACTAGGCAAAGTACCCTTAGGTCTTTCACTTAGGGAGCTAGCTAACTGGCTCATCTGCATTTCCAACCTCGATATGGCCTGTGAATGATTGTTCAAAGTTTGTCCCTGATTCTGCATGAAAGTGGCTTGGGACTTTATGAAAGCCTCAATGCTCTCCTCCAATTTACTGATTTTCTTTTCCATTGGAGAGCTTTGGGAGGACGAAGATGGGGCTTGACTGGGAAAGGTGGTGGAAGAGTAGGATGGTGAGAATTGTTGGAGAAATTAGGCCTGGGAGGATTGTTCGGGGCCCAGGAGAAATTTGGGTGATTCCTCCAACCGGGATTGTAGGTCTGTGAGTAGGGATTGTGAGGCGGCCGTGAGTAAGCCGCGTTCATGTGTTCCGGTGGCACTTGCTGGGCATGGAAAATAGGGCACTCTTCAAAAACATGGTTTGGTGCCTGACAATATGAACAACTCGGATTGTGAATTGGTGGTGGGTTGATCTGGTTGACACTGGCAGGCTCTTTTGTTTCCAGAGCCTCTATCCTTCTCATTAGGGTAGCAATCTTGGCCTCAGCAGCTATGGATGATTCTAGAGATAGGAGCCCTCCTCTTGAAGCTATAAATTGTGAATTCCTAGGTTTCTCTGAGGCTGGCTCTCCTTGCAGGGTTTTTTCGGCTAAGTCCTCAAATAAATCCCAACCTTGATTCTCATCCTTCTGCAAGAACCCTCCCTGACACATGGTCTCTAAAAGGGTTTTCGTCTGATAGTCTAGACCATCGTAGAGAATCTGGCACTGACGCCATTTCTCCACGCCATGATGAGGGCACTGAGCTAAGAGATCTTTGAATCGCTCAAAGTATCTCCAAAATGGTTCGCTCGGGTCTTGCTTAAACTGCATGATGTTCTTCCTAATGAGGGCAGTTTTGTGAATTGGGTAAAATTTCTTCAAGAAAGCCTTGACGAAATCATCCCACGTCGTGACTGAATCTGCTGCCAAACTGTACAACCATTTCTTAGTTAGGTCCTTTAGGGAAAAAGGGATGAAACGTAACCTAACGGCATCGTCTCCTAGCTGGGGTATACGCATCATAAGGCATACTTCTTCAAATTTCCTAACAAAGAAGTATGCGTCCTCTGATTCTAAACCATGAAATTTGGGAAGAGTGTTAATGAATTGGGGCTTTAACTCAAAATTATTGCCGTTTGCTTCAGAAAGTTTTATGCAAGATGGAAGTGAAGTTCTGATCGGGTAAAATCTATCCTGAAGTGATGCCATCACCGGTTCTTGATGCAAGGGTAGAGAAGTGTTTCTTGTTAATCTGGAAGTTGACGGATCTCTCACCCACTCTTGCATGCAGCACACCACAAACAATGTGAAGACAACAAACAATCAAAAAAGAACTAAAAACAAACAAAAGAAAGAAAAATAACCACAAGCCTTAGTCTAAGGTACCTGGACCTAGACGACTCCTAACTGGTCGATTCTCCGGGGAAGGTTGTTGCAGGAACTCGATTACAAGCTAATCGGCCACGAAAGGGCAAAGCTCGGGGGAGGTATCCGGGCGGAGCCACGGGCCTAATTATGCCAAACCACGGAGCTTTCGAGGCTTAACCTCTCAATCCACTTTCCTTAGACACCGATTTTGCAGGAGTATAATTCTTACAATTTCCAACCTCGGTTAATCTCTTAGTGAGTCCGAGATGTCCCTAGGGCCAACGTCTATTGATTTTTAGTTAAGGCTTGGGAAAATGTGAGTGCACTTGGAGATGATTTTTGGGCTAAGGAAGGGTGATGAAATCCCCACCTTATCTTGTTTATTTGGGTTTTGCCCTTAAAGTCAATTGTGCAAGTGTACAGTTTATTCACAACAAGGTAACACTCAAAGCGGTAAATCACTTCAAAATGTTGGTCCTATTCTATATGAATGCGTACGTACCTTGTCTCCAGCACTCTTTAACAAAAATTAAAATGAATTGAAACAGACACGTGCCCTAAATGCAAAAGTCTAGTCCAAATTTCAATTAAGCAACAAGTGGATTTCTGTTGAATTTATTACACATGCATAAGGTGAAGCATCCAAGGAAACTAAAAATTTAGAAAGCAAATTTTTTTTTTAGCGGCTTTCGGCAACCCTGCAAACGAGTTTGTTAGTACTTCAATCGGAAAAACTCGCTTTTATACGAATTTTTCGAGGGCAAATGAATCCTCGCGCAATGTCCTTGGCCACCTCTTTTGCTTCCCGTGATGGTGAGCTCCTTGGTTCTTCTCCTACACACAAAAACAAAGAACAATCTTTAGTATTGAACAATAAAGCCGTTCCCTCCCCGGCAACGGCGCTAAAATTTGATCGACAAAAAGCAAGCACAAGAAAAGTAGAAAGGGAGTGGGTCGAAGTTACTACTTTTGCGATTCTTCCGTACTAGCGAAGCGGCTATACGGGTCGTATCCACAAGGAGGGAGAGCGATGGAAGCTTGATGCGGCTTTTATGCTCAAGAAAAGAGAATGTTCTTTGTTTCCAAATAAAGAATTGAAAAGTGAAAACAAGTTGTTTCAAGAATTGTTGGAAAATGTTTTGGTGGTTTGTAAAAGTGAGTTTTTCTTAATGGTAAAAACGCATGGCTAACTTTCTACTAATTGCTCCCACTAATCCCTAACTTCTTGAAGATGTGCCTCACGATGGATCATAGGCAAGCTTACCCCTTATGCAATGGAACTATTCACGTGAAAATCGAGTGAAAGTTCTTCCTATAACTTCGCTTTACACGGCAAAAACTCGGACATTCCCGTATCAAGATCCATTAGAAGGCGAGAATACGGGAAGACACGAGTGCACTATTGGTATCGGCAAAGTTAAAAGAAAAAGTCTCTAACTTACAACAACAAGTAAAGTATACAACTCATAGATCATCAAAACTCATTAAGCATGAAGTATAAGAAAGTAGATACTTGTAGGTAAATTAGAGTTAGAACCCTCGTCTTAAGATGCCATAGCTCTCGTTTGCACAAGGCTTGTTTGGCACTATTGACTCATGCGGGTTATCAAACAAGTGTTAGAAATTAGTAGGTTAGTAGTTAGTTAGCCATGCTAAATGAAAAAGTTAGTTAGCCATAAAAGTAAAAGAAACAACAAAGTAAAAGAAGTGGGAAGAGGGAGTTATACTACAAGAAAACAAAAGAAAAGAAAAGTTAAAGAGAGAAAGTTACACTACAAAAAAGTAAAAGAGAAGAAGTGGAGAAGAAAGAAGTTACACTACAACAAGTAAAAGTAAATGCAAAGACAGGTAAATGGAAAGAAGGAAGAAAAATAGTACTTGTATTATCTTGTCACCCTTCAAATACAACACTTTACACACTCTCTCTCTTTCACTTTAATGGCTAAAACCTAAAACTAGAAGAAGAACAACAACAACAACTACAAACTAAAAACAAGATTATAAAATTTGCTTAAACTCTGATCTCCTTCACTAAAGACCCCTGGGGGGCTTTTATAGGCACCAGGGCAAAGGGGGCCACGTGCACAGCACGTGGCCCAAAACTGAAGCGCGCGCGCCAAGATGGCCGCGGAAACGCGGCTTGGGCCGCGTTTCAGCGGCCAAGCCAGGGCGTCGCGCGCCCAGTTTTGGGTAGCGCGTCGCCCAGACTGTCTTCTGACCACCTGGACTCCTGGATTTGCGATTTGACTCCCTGAACTGATAAAATCTTCACTCTAAGGTCAATGGCTAGTTGGTAGGCTTTTAATCACCAATTAAATGGTGATTTAGGTCTTCTTCTTCATTTGCACACCATGGACCTAGAATCAAGCAAGTAAGGTATTATTAGCAGAATTTATTATCAAATAAATGTGAGAATGTGATGAAAATTATGCAAAATTAGAGACTAATCAATAATCCACAGTATTTAGATTAGGCAGTAATGCTTGGCCCAATCCGACCACCACCAGAACCATCACCTTAAGGGAAAATGTTTTCTTCCCTTTCTTCTTTTTTATGCATATATGCATTCATTAATACATTGTGGACAATGCGTGAGATAGGTATGGGGGAGGGTTCTAACATTACATAGCTTTTCTATTTATTTTAAAATAAAATATAACATTTTCTTTGCCTTCAAAAACTTTTTTTAAAGAGAAACAATATTTTGACCTATTTTTTGTAAGAAATTAATTTAATTTTAAGGAATAAGAGAATCATAATTAGGATTTCTTATACTTAGTCAAAATAAAATTATTTGTTTGATTTCTAAGGTTAGGAAGAAAAATTGAAAAATAATGTAGTCTTAATTTTTACCTTGATGAAATATGTATACTTTATGCACTTACACACTTAGGGTTCAAAAATAAAGATTCTTATACCTTATAAAAAAAGAAAAAAATAAATATATATATATTAAAAATCCTCTGATTAAGCTGGGTATTTGTGCCTCATAAAGCATAAGTATTCACCCCTAAAAGTGGCCCATGTAATTAATAAAATTCTTAGTTTTGTGGCCTTATTTACTTGAGTCCTTAAGTCCTTGGGGTGTTTTTTCATCCGGTGCCCTAAGACTCTCCAGTTTAGGAGTCACCGACTAAAAGCTCGTTACATAAGCATATTAGAAAGCCTAATAAAATTAAGGGATAGTAACTCCAAAAATTTATAAAAATAAGGCATAAGAGTTAGACTTGAAGAACCCCGAGTGAAAATTTCACAATCATGAAGGTGTATATGACTTAGGGTAAAATAATAAACTAAATAAGAAATATAGTTTGACTCTTTACCTTAATTGATAACAAGTTTTTGAATAGAGACTAAGTCTAGGAATAAAAAGTTTGGCTTTCCCATAACTTTTAGATTGCTTTTTTTCTTGCAAAAATACTTCAAATATTTTCTCTCTTTTTCAAAATGCATTTCCAAAAATACTAACATTTTATTCTCTTTCTTTATGGATTTTGTGGGTGTAATCCACTGAAAACCCTTACAACACAAAATTCGTCCTCTAGGGGCAACCTAGAAGTTTAACGGCTTGTTGCACATGCTAAGTGCAATCATGATTCCTATAAAAGTGTGTTAGATTAAGTTGGCTCTATCTTTCTTTGATTTTCTCGAGGATGAGTAATAGATAGGTGTGGGGGTGTGATTGGACACACAAATTGCATATTTATTATTACATTCTTACATCCATCCTGTAATAAATATGCTAATCACCTTGTCTTAATGTCTAATTCATGCAGGATATGATTAATGATGGGAGAGAAGATAATACCAAATAAAGATCAGTTGAATCAGATTTATATGGATCTTTTTGGTTGCTTTAAGATAAAAGGGGATATTGCCAATTCAAAGCAAATTAGAGAAGATAATATCAGATAAAAACTAGTTAAAACCAGATTTTTGAAGATTTATATGGTTAACTTGAAGAATCAAGGAGATAAAGACCAATCCAGAAGTCCAAATGCAAGCTATCAATATACAAAGAGATATCTAAAGGATTGGGATGTATATTCATAAGATTTAGAGAGATAAGATATAATCCAACTGAAGATCAAGAGATGAACAAAAATTTATCTCCAACCTTATCAAATCTTTTTTGTTGGGCAAGCGATTTTGTCCATATCTTCATACGCATTTCCCACTTCATTTTCTCCTATAAATACTACAATTTCAAAAGGCAAAGGGAACGGTTGAGCAAAGATCACTTTAAGCTAGGTTTTTACTCTAGTTTAGTATTTTTTTCATGTAATTTTTGTTTCCATTTATGTAATTCTGAGGAGAGAAGAGTTTCATGAGAGAATGAGAGTGAAGATTGTACTGAGAGTGACACCGGTGTAAGTTGTACATCTCTTCTTTTATCGTTACTTCATTGAATATAAGGTTACATTTTTATATTCTTCTTTCTCTTCTACTTTCCTTCTTCTTCTTTTTGGTTTTGATGATAATCCAAGTGAGTCAAATAGCATCGGTATTGACTTGCCTTAGCGAGTGCCACTGATAGCTCATGATGATAGATTCCTCCCTATATTTATATCATTCGTACATGCTCGAAGAAGCCTTGATGATGTAATGTGAACTAGGACGGAGTTTAATCTTATGAGTTATGCGTTGATCTCCTCCAGATCAAGGTAAACAAGCAACAGATCCAAGGTAACTCATCAACTTAAAGAGGTAAGTAAGTATTTTAGGTTTTCTTTTTTTTGATTTCTTAGTGTAGAACACACAACTTCATTCACCAACTCTTTTCTTTTTTTTATTTCTTTCTTTAACTTAGTTTTTCATTTTTCAAAATCACCATCTTCTCCTATCTACCACTTTCTCCAAACTAATATAGTTTCATTTTTATTTTCTTATAAAGAACATAGAAGAACTTTAACTAGTTTAGTAACTTAAAGAAGAACTTACAACACGCTTCCATCGCAAGTCCCTCCTTGTGGATCACAACCTGCATAGCCACTTACTATAGCAGTAGAATTGAGAACCTTGCATTCTATTTCTAAAGTTTTCTCTTTTCTGTACACAGGTTTACCTCAATCACACATGCAAATTTACAGTCAAGATTCCTAAAAGCTAAAAACAGGTTATGAGTTGGAATTAATACTCACAAATTTGGCAAAAGTTTGAGGCACTTATCCATAAATTAATCCATTAAACATTTAATTAAAACTCTATCATCATTTAACAAACATAAAAAACAGTCAAATTGTCCATGCTGTCATCAATTAAAACCTTAATACAAAGGGCATTTTTTCAAAAAAAAAATCCTTAATTAACAAATAATTCCAAAATTATCATCTCCCCACACTTATTTAAAAAATCAAAATCTAACATGTCACGGTGGCGGCGAGGTGGTTCACCCTGCCAGCATAGGGCGGGGGCGTGCAATCCCAGATGAAGTTATTTTTTTTGCCTTTGTATTTCTTTGTTCGGGGTTGTCAACCCCAGACAAAGCAATATTCTTTTTTGAATTTGCTTTGTCCAGGGTTGCCAACCCAGACAAAGAAAAAATTATTTTTTTTAAAAAATTTAGTTTTGTCCGGGGTTGCCAACCTTGGACAAATCACTTGGGCTTTTTTTGCCCACATTTGCTTTGTCTAGGGTTGGTAATCCCGGACAAAGCACACTTGGGCTTTTCTTTTGCCTAAGTATGCTTTGTCCGAGGTTGCCAACTCCCGACAAAGAAAAGTTAGGCAAAAATATTTCTCCCAACTTACACACATAATACAGCCTATATAAATTATATCCCTATATCACAAATATCACAAGCTATATAAATCTCACAAATATCATAGAAATTTAAACAAATATCAAATATACAACAATATCACAGTATCACAATTCATATCACAAATATCACAATATCATACCAGAATAGAGTAACAAATTCATCTTATAATAGAATAACATAATTCATTTCAAAATTCATATCATATAAATTTCACAAATCATATCCAAATATCTGAAAATTCCTCAAAGTTTATCAAAGTTTCTCTAAATTTCTCAAATTTATGAAAATATCCAAATACAAATATCAAAATATATGAAAATATCAAAATTTCTCAAATTTATGAAAACATCCAAATACAAATATCAATATCAAAATTTCTCAAATTTATGATAATGCATGTGATACTCAGCCTCATCGTCGACCTCACCCACGTGCAGGGGTGGCCTGGGATGGTCTGAATTCCTCCTCCTCCTTCTCCTCCTTAGCTCCTTGACACTGATGAGATGATTGAGACGGTTTAGGCTCGTCATCTCCAAGTCCTCATCTTGGCATCGTGTGCGTCATCCATCGGCGGGCTGAGAATATCCCAGCTCGTCCTTTTCATTAACAGGCTGAGAAGGTCTCAGCTCATCTTGCACTAGTGGATGTCACTTATATCGGGTATAAACGAGCTAGCTCGGTGCACATGATGGGCGTGCAAATCGGCCTCGCCCTACCAGCTCCTTGATAAAAGTGGACATCCTACGAGTATCGAAACCGTCCCAGTCTCGTCCACCAGAGCCTCATCCACCACCTCCCAAGTGCAGAAATCCATCAGCCCATATCATAAACTTTAATATCATAATATTAACATATCATTAATTTAAAGGGAGTACGAGGATTGTATTTAAATTTACCAAATCCCGCATATGTGCAACAACAGGCTGGTAACATGTTGACCCGAATGTTCAATTACTCATATTTTGATGATTCTCAACTCATGTAGTTAAGAAACTGATGATCCTAAAGTTTTTTTAAAAGAATACATACTATTGATTGAAATACAAGATTACTCAAGATCAAACAGTGAAGCTCAACCTCAACCTGTACACATTGAACCATCTCTCATTGAAGATTGAAGCTCAAAAAATCGGATTCAAATCAAGGACCTACATGAAGACTTCATTGCTTCAAGTAATACAGTTTGTGTTTGTAACTTTAGAAAATATATCAAAGTTTTAGATTGTAGAATTGTTAGCTCAAGCTTTATAACACACATACGACGTTCTTTGATAGTTTAGAGAGTTTTCAAAAGTGAGTTACATATAAAAATCAGTATTTCAAAACCAAGTTTCAAAATATTTTTATTTTGATGAAAAATGGATTTTACTATAAATTAATCTCAAAAAATGAGTTTTACCAATTGAAATATGTAGTAGTTTTCCTGTCACACCCCGTTTCTCAAAATATACTAATAGTGGGGATATGACGAGAGCCGACGACATATATACGCATGGAGAATACCCTACACATATATATGCTAAGCCTCAGTACAAGAAATAAATAAACATTATATTTTAGCTTAAATAAGTACAAAAATACCTGCGAATGAGTTAGTGATCATGATAGATATAAAGAACAAAATAGATAAGGAAACAAATATAATAAAGATATGTAATGATAATAAAGTGACGAGCGTTCCTACTAACATCCTTGAAGTATCGGGTCAGGACCTCTGAGCTCCAACCTGAGAAAGTAACCTTAGGATCGTCAGAAAGCGACCTAGTGAGTGATAAAATGAGGAAAACAGTAATTTATACTATAATAGTATTACAATCACGATGATATATAATTCGTGTCTAAATAACCGTGATACAATATAATTATATTTACAATAAGTTTATATATTACAATAATTATATATGCACTATTACATCATTAATACCTAGCATGCATGTTACAATGGTGTTATTTTTACAATATTATACAATACTGATTAAAATAATGACTATGTCAATCGGGGAGTCAAGACTTATTATTTTATATTTATTGTTTAAACTAGTAGTAATAATAGCATGATTATTATAAACACTTATACAAGAAATAGACAAAAATAATCATACCATAATGTTTGTGAGTGCACATGAATAATATGTCTATAGAGAATATATGAAGTGCAGAGTATACATGTAACATGGTGGTGGATAAAAAATCAGGAAGTATAACAAGTATAAACAGATAATATTATAAATGTATCGAGCATTGCATTTTATTTATACAATAATAACAATCAGTATCGCCTGATATTTATTTTAATCAATCTCTTTCAGTATCCCATACCACTGGCAGTCTATACTGGAGTCCGTACTCTAGCCAAACCCATCTGAACATGACATATGGGTACCATTATCCGAACGAAAAAGTGACCATATTATAAGTATTCCTGATATCAGCATTGTTTATACTTTTTATTATGTTAATTGGAAACTCAATAGTCGAGGATCTCTAGTCAGGTGGGTGTATCCAGTGCATTTCTGAGATCACTACCTTAAATAATTCTCTGGCTGCTAAGACCAGGTCATCCTCTAGAACTGGAATAGAAAATAAGAAACAAGAAGGCCAATGAGCTATATACAGTTGGTAGCCAGCACTACCTCGTCCCCTGCAGTAGTATGTATATGGATCCAAGAATATCCACCCACAACACCTAGTTAACTGTCCAATTTTTCCCAACAACATTTTATATTTATTATATTTAACTATAGAGAAACAACAACAATAACGTGTAACAGGAACAGAAGACAGGAGGCATAAGATCTATAAGGCATGAGATTCTAGTGGTGGTCCCCACAGATTCAAGAGGTGGCCCCCACCACATATATGGTGTGGCACTTTATCTCGTGTGACACTTAATTACGCACATCTTAGGTCAATTGTTGGTATATCCAGGTAACAGGAGTATCATATCAATATCAGTGATAAATAATCATGTATCGGTATCCAATGAATATTCATGTAACTGTGTTGTGAGAATAATCAAGTCCGTGAATTTAAGTGAATCCATGTAGTTGTGATACAAGAACATGAAATAACAACGTCCAATGTAACAAAGTACCCATGTAACGATTATACAAGTACATGAACTAACAGTGTCTGGTGTAGTAGAATATCCGTGTAATGGTAATACAAGTACATGAAATAATAATGTCTATTATAATAAAGTATCTATGTAACGATAATATAAGTTCATAAATAATAGTATGTAGTGTAATAGAATATTTCTGTAATGGGAGTACTAGAACATGCAAGTGATGGTAACTCATGTAAAGTGATACAAGAATATGTAAATAATAATGTCTAGTGTATTAGTATTTATTTTCATAAGTCAGGTAACAGTGGTGATATCAGGGTCATATAGTTAACATGAACATGTGCCAATATATATCAGTCTTTGTTATAATGATTTCAATATTATTAACATGATCGAAATCACAAAGTAATTATATACAATTATTTACTTTCAAATTCATCAGACCTATATTAAAATTATCGACTTATTTAACTAGAATTTCTTTAATCTATAGTTTAATAATCACTAAATACATAATTTATCTATAATTTATATTAAATCATGAATCATAATAAAATATTATTTTATTGAATATATTTAAAAAGCACTCATATTTATTTTAAGTACAGTGATTTACTATTTACATGATTTATTAGACAATACTTAAAATTTCTAAAATAAATCCATAAATTAATTTTATTCAACATAATGAAATATTATTTATAAAAGAAAGGCACTCATACATGTTTAATCCCAGTTGTTTACCAGTCACATGATTTATTGAATGATAAATATAATTTAATAATTTAATGTTATTCATCACATTGAAATATAACTTATAAAATAAAAACATTCACTTAATAATCATAGTAATGTAGCTTATTTTTCTACGATCGCAACAGCTCAAAAATCGTCCAAATGGACATCGGACAGTGAAGATATTTCACGAACACTTAAATCATTAAAAATGGGTTAGATTTGAAATTACTAAAATCAAAAATGCAAATATTTTAAATTACCAAGGGTATTATGTAAAATTTACCTTTCTTTGTTTAGAAGTGGGGTTGCTAACAGGTCGGGTTTAGATCTGATAACCTAAACTCAATTAACTTAAGTAATTGGATTTTGGGTTTATGGGTTAGGTTATTGGGTTTTGTTTGCATATGGGTTGGGTCGAAATAGGGAGAAAGAGAATGAGAGAATAAGAGAGAAGAAGAGAGAGAGAGAGCCAGCGGCGGTGGCCGCGGCCAGTGGCGGACTGGGGTGCAGCACGGAGGCGGTGGCTCTGGCCGCCGGCGACAGTCCTGGGGAACAAGGAAGAGAAGTGAAGGAGGAAGAGAAGAATAGAAAAGAGAGAGAAAGAAACTAGAGGAGGGAGAGAGAATAGAAGGTGAAGGAGGCTGGCCGGACCTCTAGACTTGCCGGCCGGCGGCCATGGCACGCACGACCAGAGGAGGAGGAGAAAGGATGAGAGAAAAATATAGAGGATAGGGAGTAAGATAGAAAAGAGAGAGTAGAGGAGGGAGAGGGGTTGAGTAGGAGGGGACCTGGCATCCTGGTCGGTAACACTGGTCTGCCGGTCAGCGGCCGTGTGCAAAGAGAGGGAAAGAGAGAGTGCGGGTGTGAGAGAGAGAGAGAGTTGAAAAGAGAGAAGATAGTAGGAAATGAGAGAGAGAGAAAGTTGAAAAGAGAGAGATAGTGGGAAATGGAGAGAAGTGAGAGAGAATGAGAAGAAAGATTAATAGAGAATTATGGGAGAAAGATAGAGGCGGTGGGTATAGGTCGGTGGAGGAACAATATGGAAGAAGAAAGAAAGAAAAGGAAAAAGATAATAAAAAGAAAAGATAATTATTTTTATATAATTATTTAATTGGTCGAGTTTTAATTAACTTAAAAAAATTCAAAAATTCTCCAAAATAAAGTATTACCCTGAGCAATAGGTGAAATTGAATTCTTGAAACTCATCCCCATTTGTCAATAAAAATCTTGGAGTCAATTATCAGTATCGGTCGACACCGAATTCTGAAAATTTTCTTAACTAATTCATAAAATTTCAGAAAAAATTCAGAAAAATCTAAAATATTGAGAAATAATATCTGAAATTGAAATGAGCATAATCTAACTATTAGAAATGTCAAATTGAGTATTTTCAATGTATCAAGTACTAGTACTGCTACACATACATCTAAGACCGGAGGTCACACTTCTACCCACAGTACAAAAACATTTCATCCTCAAAATGTCAATTTAGGTGGGAGAAAAATATTTTAATCATTCTAGGACCTGTGGGTTATGGGCCTACCATGCTTCTGCTACGCCACCCTGATATTTATAATCGAACTCAGGGTTGAATGACCAGTATCGGAGATCAAAATCCTAGGAATGGAATCAAGATGATGAAGGAGAAATTAGAATTAGAATATTGTGGATGACAATTGAAATTAGGAAATATTAAAAGTCAAGGAATGGATTTTCAAAGGAATATATTCTTGTACTCGCAGCTGGAATGCGCAAATCAAGATTCAGATTAGTTATAATCTGATAACTGGCTCTGGTTGTATTATTGGTAAGAGCTCAAGTATTGATCTAGATGGTTACCCACATTTAGTGTAAACCTAGGCTTTGATACCAATAAAATCTTGTCACACCCTGCTTCCTAAAATATATTGTAGCAGGGACACGATAAGAACCGGCAATGCATATACGTGCGGGGTATTCTCCTAGCATATATGTAACGCTGGCACTCATCGCGTCCCCGCTATAGTATGTTTTGGAAAGCAGAGCATGTCATATCCAAACATATTAGAGCTTAAAAATATTTAAGGATACTTATTTTTGTCTAATTTATAAAGTTAAAATTGATTTTAAACAAGTTTTGGAAAAATCAGATTATACTGAACCATTTTCGACAGTTCAAACTATTAGTGTCGAAAATGGATACTCAATGTGCACATATCTATTTTTGAGTTAAAGAATTTTTGACAGCTTCTTAGCACCCTTTTGACGGCATTTTTTAGAAAGCTCAGAAAAGCTCAGAACAGAATCATTATTGATAGCTGAGCTAGTGTTTTTCACGATTTTTGGAAAGAGCTTTCGACACCTCATAATCTGTCATGCCCCACTTCCTAAAAATATATGATAGCAGGGACGCGATGAGAGTCGACGAAACATATACGCGAGGAGAATACCCCACATGCATATATGCTAAGCCTCAGTATAGAAAATAAACACAATATACATTAAAATTCCAGCTTAAATAAGTACAAAAATAGCTGTAAAAGGATCAGTAATCATGACAGATATGGAAAATGAAATAAACAAAGAAGTGGAGACAAGATAATAAAGATACCTACAAATAATAAAGATGACGAGTCTCCTATAAACATTCTGTGAAGTATCGGGTACTACGAAATCTCAAATTTTCAACCTAAGTAAGCAACCTCGGGGTCATCGGAAAGTGACCTAGTGAGTGATAAAATGAAAGAACAGTATTATAATATGGTTATACTAATAAGTAGAACACTATAGCTATATCATTAGTGAAATATCATAAAGTATGTAGTTAAGTAGTAGAGTATAATAATAAATGGTGCTCAGTTAAATAGTAGCGAATCATTCTGCGAGAGAGTGCATGTGTCAAGAATTCATCATTTTATGGAAATTAAAGTATTAAGAAAGAAATTAAAACAACTTGTACGAATTCATATAACCAATCAGTGTATTACCAGTGTAATAACATACAGTGTTGAGGATTATCAGTTCATGGCCATTAAAATAACAGAGATATGACACAAATATATTATCACACAATATTTTAAGATTATACAATAGTAATATTTAGTATCACCTGATATTTATATCATTTTCTTCCAGTGTCCTATACCACTGGCAGTCCATATTAGAGCCCATACTATAGTAGAACTCATCCGGACATGATATATGGGAACCATTATCCAAATGAGAGAGTGACTAAATAACACACGCTCCTGATATCATCATTGTTGGGTTATTTGATATGATGTTATTTGAAATTAAGGTACAGACATTATCTGTGTTTTAGGTGGATTCCGTGTATCTCCGGAACTATGGCCCACAATATGTCCTGGTACTGGACTAGGACGATACCACTAGGTATCAATAGTACAGGATAACAGAACAGGGATGCCAGCACATCCCTGATTCTCCGCGATAAAATCCAATTCATTTCTGGTTGTACAACCTACATTCACGATCCACCCATAATACAGACGTTATCTTCCCTATCAGTTTTCCCAACTCCCGGTGTCAATTATCTAGTGTCAATGTTACATGAATACTCGATTTGATCAATGACAGTAATTATCACATGATACACGATAACAAGATTTTCTTAGTAAACATGATAACATGAACAATTTCCAATATAACAAGATTATCCCAATATTCTGGTAGCATTAACTAAATCATGTATAATCGATCAATTATTCAAACACTTCACAACAGTATATACAAGATTATCAAATTATCATTTTCAAGGATTACTCAACAAGACGAATACTTGTAACAATACAATTTAACAATAGCTAACAAATTTACAAACTCCATGATATAACATGATTTGTTTAAAATATAATTCCCATTTCAACTAATTCAGAATACTCACTTCATAATAAATATGACTTTTTACAAAAAGAGTTAAAAAGCACTTAAATTGGTGGTTTCGAACACGTAGCTCTTGTCTCCATGGTCACAATGGCTCAAGAATTGAGCGATTTGGACTCCGGATGGCCAAGATATCGCCTAAAAACCAAATCGGTGTTTAACGGCTTTTGAATTACTCTTAATGGGTTGGGTCACTGTTGAAGTTGTAAATCACCTAAAGGGGGGTGAATTGGTGATGGGTATAGGTTTATGACAAATAATGCGGATTAAAAATAATTACTAGCAGTTAGCAATAAATAATCATAACACAAAAGATACTTACAATAAGATGAACAATATAAGCTTGCAAGAATAGAGGAGTTGTGTTAAGAGATTGAGAGAGCAATCACAAATGCATGGATGTGTTTCGAGCTTCGAGCTACCGTTCTATGTCCCCGCCTTCACCACAATGAAGAATTTTCACTAAACCGATCCCGCGAGATCAACAACCCTTACAAGTTTCTTCAAGAACTCAACGGACCCACAAGTCCCTCTTTTGGTGTTGCAACACCTACAATCGAGCACACTAGCTCACTCGAGGCTGCAACCTCTACAACTTCAAGAATACAAGAAAACGTGATCTTCTTCTTGATCACAAAAGCTCTCACAAATACAATCATATAACCAAGTGAAGTAGTTGAAGCAATTTGAGATTGTGTGGTGAGACGTGCTTGTAAAGATGTGAAAAAAAGCTCAAGTTAAAAACAAGGTTACGGAATTTTTGGCTCAAGTTGAAAATCTTTTGAGAAAATAAATTTTGATCACTAAAACTTGATCTTGAATGTTAAAACTTGTTATGGGGTTTTTCTAGAGTGCAACTATATGAAAACTTGTAGAGAAAACCCAATATGATCGTTGGGATGTGACCCAGAAAAAGAAAAAATAGAAACTAGCTGTTGGGGTCAAAATCAGAACAAAATTGTTCTATCAGTCGACGGTTGGATTTTCGACCGTTGGGGTTGGCGGTCGACCGCTCGGTCGACCGAGTTACCTAACTGGAGAGCTTTACTCTCTAACGGTGACCGATGGGCGATCGTACCCCAACAGTGACTAAGGGTTTCTCCGTCGGTCGGTCGACCGCTCGGTCGACCGACAGACCAAGTCGACCGGTCGATCGACCGACTAAGGGCCAAAGTCAGTTCTTAGGAAGCATTTTGAAGTCCAATATTTTTTTGACAAAATATGATCATAAACGCAAAATAAAGTTCTTAGAACATGTTAGGTCCAGTGTGTGATCAAACATCATCACAAAACAAAGTAGAACTATATTTTGTTAAAAATACTTTTCTAAAAAGAAAAAATCATTTTTTTGAAACTCGTTTTTGAAAACTAAAAAGAGAAACACGCTTATGTGTTTTCAAAAACATTTAGAGATATGATAGATGTGTACGCATGTGTGAATCTCAAGAGCTATCAAACTAACTACCTTGGTTTTAACAAGACTATAAATCCTATACTAAAAATACAAAATACATAAGTCTTGTATAGCCTTTACTCTTTGCAAACTTAATCCTTGAGCTTGGTGAATCCTATTATATGCCTTCTTTGATACTTAGGCTCTTGAATCATCATCTTCAAGGCTCCAAGACGGTGTGAGTCTCATCTAGGAAGCCAAATACGATAATGAGAAATCTTGAAACTTATTTAAGAAAACTATAAGAAAACATAACTTCATACGTTTTGTTATCATCAAAACTAGGCAAATGGCCTTTGGGCCAACAATCTCCCCCTTTTTGATGATGACAAAACACATGGAGTTATTACAAACAAATAGGAAAGAGTCTTCAAGCGAAGCTTCCCCCTAAACACATGCATATAACAAATATATTATTTAAGCAAGATGCACTATATAAAGCATATGTATATGGTGTTATAAAGTAAGCTCTATGAGACACATTTATGCATACAAAGAATATAGAAATATGAAAGTGTATGCACAAACAGTTTCCTCCAACCTCCAATACCGCCATCCTCCAAAAAATATGGTAGATGGATGGTATACAATAGGATACACAAAATAAAAATACCACATACCACAAACCACAACCACATAAATAAAAGATATGTATATAGAAATAAAAACCAACAATAAGAGAGAGACATATCTATCGCCAACAAAAGATGAAATCATAATTATACACAAGTACATGCCATATTACAAAATAAGATATTAAATGTCCAAATAAAAACAAATTACATGTTCCAAAATATACTACATGTCCAAAAGAGTACCAAATACATAAAAACATAAAAGCAACTCCTAAATAACTCCAATCACTCTTTCTCTTTTTGTCAGCATCACAAAAAGGGTTCAATCTTTCTGAAAATCTAGATCTTCGGAAGGAGTGATTGGTCACTAATATTGCACATTTAATATCATATTCTCCTACTTATTATAGAATAAAACTCTGCATTTTTCTAATTAAATGTTTAATTTATTTGCAGGCCCATTCCTAAAGGAGAGTGAAGAGAAATGAGCCCAAAACCCACCAAATCCTGACTTAATTCAGAATAAATTTGAAATCAAGGAATCAGGGCTAAATCTTGGCATATAAGGGAGGTTGAAAACCGGTTGAGAAGAATCCTCCCTGAATCGATCGGTTGAAGCCAAGGATCAAAGGCCATTTCGTCAAAATCCCGAACATAAACTGCAAATCCAGATAAAGATAATTATAAATCAAGAAACCGGGGAGCTCCGCCAATAGGGTGTGGCCACCTGGCCACACCCTGGCCAAAAAACGCGGCCAAAGCCGCATTTTCGCGGCTCTGTTGGAGAGTTAGGGGGAGCGTTTGCTCCCCCTATCTTCATATGATCCTGTAGGTTGGGTTTTGTCTATAAATATTGGGATTTTCAGAGCCTCCAGGGGACGATCATGCAGAAATAGGAATTAGTCCAGTTTTTCACTCTTTGTAGTATAGGTTTTTGTTTTCTTTATATGTAATTTTAATTTGTATGTAAGCTTAGGTTAGATTGAGATTCATGTAAGTAAGAGAGAGAGAGAGGCTTATGTTGAGAGTGACACCGATGTACCCTCCTCCCTTCTTCCATCGTTTCTGCAAGCAATAAAAGTGAATCCAGAAGTATCAGTATAACAATGTTTGTGTGAGTGCCAACGATAATTCATGATGATGTTCTCCTCCTCAAGACTCCGTATCATTTCATTCTTGTTCGTCTTGATGATGTAATGCGACGTGGACTGAGCTCGATCCTATGGCTTATGCGTTGAACGCCTCCGAAGTAAGGTAGAACATGCAAGGGTTCCAGGTAAGTCATCAACCAAACTAGGTAAGTATTTCTTTAATCTTCTTTCTTTTCTTTTATTTCTGTAGTTTAAATCACCAACACCCACTTCTTTCATCACTCCTTTTCCATTTCTTTGTAAATAATCATTCTCCATTTTTCTCCATCTTCTCCATCTATCACTTTCTTTTTAACTTTAACCTAACTCTTTTTCATTTTCATTTCTTTAAACAAAGAAGAACCTTCGTTTTTCTTCACAAATATTTCAATACAAACCTAGAACGCTTCTATCGCTAACCCTCCTTGTGGATCACGACCCGCATAGCCACTTGTTATCGCGGTAGAATTGAGCACTTGCACATCTCTATTTTGAAGTTCTGAAATACTGTATTCTTGTGCAGGTAATAGCTCAATCAAATTTTGGCGCCATTGTCGGGGAGGGTAACGGTTTTTGTTGAATTTTTGAAACTAAAATGAATTTTTCTTCTCTGTTGCAGGTTACAGGGCAGGAAAAGCAGAAAAAAAAGATTGCAGTAATATATAAGTGGTCTTAGGCCTCTGCTCTAGAAAGCAGAGACCAAGTACCCTCTGAATTGCCGCGTTTTCTCGGCCCTGGCCGCGTTTCCGCGGCAAGGAAGAGTTCACTACTGACTGTTTTTTTTGCAGGGCTGCTTGCTTTGCAAAATTATAGTTTTCTACAAACTTTATTTCTTATATGCCATCACCAGAAGCCTGCTAATAAACCAACAATAAAACATTTGTTGAAAAAGTTAAAAAAATTGATTAGATGTTTGCATTTTAGGCATGTGTCTTTTCAATTCATTTACTTTACTGTTGAAGAGTGCTGGAGCAAGGTACGTTCGCATTGCATTTAGAATAGGACTCGTCTCTTGGTTGATTTACATCGCTTTGAGTGAATCTTGTTTGCATATCTTGTACACTTGCACAAACTGATCTTAAGGGCACCAGCTTATAACAAGATAAGGTGGGGATTTAATCACCCTTCCTTGGCCCAAAAATCAGATTCCAAGCACTCACTAACCCGAGTCTAACTAAAAATGAGTAGACGTTGGCCCTAGGGACATCTCAGACTCAATTAGGAGATTATCCTAAGGGGGAAAGGTGTTGGAATTTGACTCCTGCCAAATCAGTGTCTAGGAAAGGGATTAAGGGCCGAAAGCCCGAAGGTTGGTGGTTATTTAATTAAGGAACGTCTTTGATGGATAACCTCCCACCAATCTTGCCATGACCTGGCTGATTAGCTTATGGTCAAAGTCTGCATTATACCTCCCATGGACAGTCTAACCAGCTAGGAGTCGTCTAGGTCATAGGTCTGCCCTAACTTAGGTTAGAATTTTTTTTTGTTTGCTTATTTGTTTGTTTTCCTTTTTTTTGTGTTTTATTGTGTGATATGGCTTATAACAACAATTTTTCTAATTTTAATGGTAATCCATATTACACACCAACCTCTTTTTCGGATATTACCAACCCGACATATCATAACTTTAACCAACCTAGTGTGCCGGATAGGTCTTATCCGAATCAATATAACTCATGCCCCCAATCTTATAACCATAATTTTCAGAATAATTTCAACTCTTCACAGAGTCAGTGGGGATTCACCTCCCTCGAGTCTAATTTTCAACCAACTTGTCCTCCTTATCCACCTTGTCCATAATATTTTCAAGATTCATACTCAGTTCCACCAGTCCAAAACAGAAAACTATCAATTTTGAAATGAGTATGCGTGAGTCCAAACAACAATCACAAAATCTGATTGACTCACAATTTTATCACCAATTCCAAAACAACACTTCATCTTTTCAAAACCAATCGCAACAAAATGATAAACCTATCAACTATGAAAAGATGCTTGAAGCCATGACTCAGGCTCAAAACGCTCGTAATCACGACATAGATATGATGGTCCAATCTCTACATTCTCACCGTTTGGCCAGTTCTGATGTCGGTAACCATTCAGTTAGAGCCGAAGAGTCATGTTGTTTTGAAAAACAAGGTTCCATTTCAGAACAATCATTTGAACTTGTCCAAACTCCAAATTTTGAAAATGATATTGACAGTTTGGTAAGTTATTCCTTTCCTGAAATAGAACTTGAGAATGAATATGATTCGAATCTCAACTTAGTGATTCAATTTTACTTCCTGATTCAATTATGACTCTGGTGTCTTCACCTGATTTTAATCTTTTTCCCGAGTCAACATTGGATCCTGTGCCAATTCATCATGAAATTGAACCACCCATTTTTGATGATCATATTGAACTTAACCAATTTTACACTTTCGAAAGTCCTATTGACAAATTGGCAAGTTCTCATTTTTATGACATTGAACTCAATGAGAAATGTGACCTAGATTCTCAAATCTGTGATCCAGTTCAAATTCCCGAATCAATATGGACTCCTGTTTTGTTACCCGACTTGAGTAATATTTTAGAGTCAGTTTTGATTCCCACACCTATCATTTTTGAACTTGAATCACCAATATTAAGTCACATTCCATTGTTGAAAAATAAATGTGGACTTGAGTTTCAACTTCTTGACTTGGACCCACTTCTTGAACCAATCTCGACCCCTGAACCTTTACTTGACTTAAATCACCTTCCTGAGTCGGTATTAGTTCCTGTACTTCCTGAGTCCAAGTCAATCATTCTATCTTTTGACACTTCATTTTGGGACAAGGCGGTTGACAAATTTACTCCGAAATTAATTATGGAATTTGGAAATTAGATGGGGTTAAATTTTTAATAAAAATCCTTTATGGATACATCATGTTAATGGGTTATATTAGAGAAATTTCGGGTGGGTCCTCCGTACTCCACGAAAAGTCGATTGGGCCACATTTCGTGGACCAATCAGACCACCACCGGAACCACCACCTTAAGGTAACATTTTCCTTCCCTTTCTTCTTTTTCATGCATCTATACATTAATTCATACGTTGAGGACAATGCATGAGATAGGTGTGGGGGGGTCTAACAGAACTTAGGTTTTTCTTTATTTTTATAAGAATTTTTTTTTTTACTTTTAAAAACTTTTTGAAAATAGAAACAATATTTTGACATATTTTTGTAAGAAATTAAGTCAATTTTAAGGAATAGGAAAATCAAAATTAGGATTTCTTAAATTTGGTCAAAACAAGATTATTTGTTTGATTTTTAGGGTTAGAAAGATAATTTGTCAAAGTAATTTAGTCTTGATCTTTACCTTAATGAAATATGCACACTTCATACACTTACACACTTAGGGTTCAAAAACAAAGATTCTTATGCCTTATATATCAAAAAAAAAAATCTATGAAAGATGAACAAATCTAATTATTGATTAGCTAGGTGCTTTGGCCTAAGCAAGCCTTAATATTTATGCGAAAGATGATTAGATAAGTTTGAGAAAAAATATATAAAAATCCTCTGATTAAGCTGGATATTTGTGCCTAATAAAGCATAAGTATTCACGCCTAAAAGGGGTTCAAATAATAAAATCCTTAGTTTTGTGGCCTTGTTTGTTCGAGTCCTTAAGTCCTTGGGGTGTTTTCTCACCTGGTGCCCTAAGACCGTTTGGTTTGGGAGTCATCGATTAAAGGCTCGTTACATGGGCAGATTAGAAAGCCTAATAGAACTAAGGAATAATACCACAAAATATATATATATATATAAATGATGCATAAGAGTGTGAGTTAAAGAACCCTTAGTCAAACTTCACAGTCACAAGGTGCATATGACTTAGGGTAAAGTAATAGACTAAATGAGAAGTATAAGTTGACTCCTTACTTTGATTGATAACAAATTTTTAAATAGAGACTAAGTTTAGAATGAACAATTCAGTTTTCCTATAACTTATAGATTACTTAAGTCTTAAAATTATATTTCAAATATTTTTCTCTTTCAAAATTCTTTTCGAAAATACTAACTCTTTGTTTCTCTTTCTTTATGAATTTTGTGGGTGTAATCCACTGAAAAACTTTACGAGACAAAACTCGTCCTCTAGGGGAAACCTAGAGGTTTAACGGCTTGTTGCATGATAGGTAGTAAAAAATGCATATTTATCACTACATTTACTATCACATTTTCATATTTATTCCTGCAATTATGCACTATTACTAATGTTTTATTATTTAATGTGTGCAGGCCTTGAGTAATTAATTAAATAAAGAATAAAACCTAAATGAAGCCCAGAAGCCCCAAAAAGCCCATGTGCAAGCCCAAGTACAAAAGTTGCAATTACCAAGTGCCAAAGTTGCAATTACCATGTGCAAAATTTGCAATTACTAAAAGAAGAGGAAAGGGATAGACTTCTACTCAATCCTAATTACTTGCAGGACAAGGATAAAGATAAAAGGAGGAGAGTGCAAAGATAAAATTCATTTTAAAGAGATTTGGATTTAGGGTAACTTGCTTCCCAAGTTATCCCAAAATTTTCAAAATAAAGAGTCGGTAGGCTAGATCTAAAAGGATATACCCAAATGGACGGACCAGAGGAGACCACGCGCGAAAGCGCGTGGCCAGATGCCACAGAATGGCCACGAAAACGCGGCCAAAGCCGCATTTTCGCGGCAATACAGATGAGGTTGGCCAGCTGCTTTCGTGGAGGAGTCGTACCGGGACTCTACTTCTTCCATCTCCTATAAATACCCCTGCAGAGCAACAGAGAAGGGCGTCCAGTGCAGTACAGAAACAAAAATTAGGGTTTTTCATAGGCTAACTTGTAGATTGTAACTTAGGTTTTTATAGTTTTCTTTTATGTAATTTTTGTAACTGAGAGGAGAGGATACTTTCATGGAGGAAGGAGATCAAGCTTGTACTGAGGTGACATTGGTGTAAGTAATCTTTTCTTCCATTGTTAATTGAATCAACTCAAAGTTTATTTTTGTTTTTTTTATTTTGTTTTGTTTTCATTTCCCTCTGATGTCTTGCAATCCAAGAGAATCTGATAGCTTCGAGACTGCTTAGCCGTTGAAGTGCCCTTGATGGCCTATGGTGATGAACAAACCTTCTCATGGTGATGAACAAACCTTCTCTTGCTAGTATAGTTTGTCTTTTGTTTTCGTAGTGTAGATCGAGAAGGTGGAAGATCCTATACGCCATGCTTGAATGCCTTCAAAGACAAGGTAAGTCGTTGCAACGGATCAAAAGTAAACAGGCCGAAGAGGTAAGTTTGTTTTTTTTTAGTTTTTAGTTTTCTTTCTTTTATTTTTAGTGCAAATCACCAAATTCCCAATCTTTTTCACACTTCTTCAATTTCATTGTAAATATCACTTCTATTTCTCCATCTTCTTAATCTACCACTTTCTTTCTAACCTAACAACTATTAATTCAAACACTTTAGAGAACTTACTAAACAAGCTTCCATCGCTAGTCCCTCCCTGTGGATCACGACCCGCATAGCCACTTGCTATAGCGGTAGTATTGAGCACCTTGCACATCCTATTCTTAAAACTGAAATTTTATATCTTGTGTGCAGGTAAAAACTCAATCATTGCACATGCTCAGTGCAATCGCGTGACCTGCGAAAGTGGTCTAATAATCCTTAGTATAGCTTAGTTGTTTTGCTCGAGGACGAGCAAAAGATAGGTATGGGGGTGTGATTGGTCACTAATATTGCACATTTAAATCATATTCTCCTACTTATTATAGAATAAAACTCTGCATTTTTCTAATTAAATGTTTAATTTATTTGCAGGCCAATTCCTAAAGGAGAGTGAAGAGAAATGAGCCCAAAAGCCCACCAAATCCTGACTTAATTCAGAATAAATTCGAAATCAAGGAATCAGGGCTAAATCTTGGCATATCAGAGAGGTTGAAAATCGGTTGAGAAGAATCCTCCCTGAATCGATCGGTTGAAGCCAAGGATCAAAGGCCTTTTCGTCAAAATCCCGGACATAAACAGCAAATCCAGATAAAGATAATTATAAATCAAGAAACCGGGGAGCTCCACCAACCGGGTGTGGCCACCTGGCCACACCCTGGCCGCAGAAACGCGGCCAAAGCCGCGTTTTCGCGGCTCTGTTGGAGAGTTAGGGGGAGCGTTTGCTCCCCCTATCTTCATATGATCCTGTAGGTTGGGTTTTGTCTATAAATACCGGGATTTTCAGAGCCTCCAGGGGACGATCATGCAGAGATAGGAATTAGTCCAGTTTTTCACTCTTTATAGTATAGGTTTTTGTTTTCTTTTTATGTAATTTTAATTTGTATGTAAGCTTAGGTTAGATTAAGATTCATGTAAGTAAGAGAGAGAGAGAGGCTTATGTTGAGAGTGACACCGATGTACCCTCCTCCTTTCTTTCATCATTTCTGCAAGCAATAAAAGTGAATCCAGAAGCATCAGTATAACAATATTTGTGTGAGTGCCAACGATAATTCATGATGATGTTATCCTCCTCAAGACTCCGTATCATTTCATTCTTGTTCGTCTTGATGATGTAATGTGACTGGGGACTGAGCTCGATCCTATGGCTTATGCGTTGAACGCCTCCGAAGCAAGGTAGAACATGCAAGGGTTTTAGGTAAGTCATCAACCAAACTAGGTAAGTATTTCTTTAATCTTCTTTCTTTTCTTTTATTTCTGTAGTTTAAATCACCAACACCCACTTCTTTCATCACTCCTTTTCCATTTCTTTGTAAATAATCATTCTCTATTTTTCTCCACCTTCTCCATCTATCGCTTTCTTTTTAACTTTAACCTAACTCTTTTTCATTTTCATTTCTTAAAACAAAGAAGAACCTTCGTTTTTCTTCACAAATATTTCAATACAAACCTAGAACGCTTCTATCGCTAACCCTCCTTGTGGATCACGACCCTCATAGCCACTTGCTATCGTGGTAGAATTGAGCACTTGCACATCTCTATTTGAAGTTCTGAAATACTGTATTTTGTGTAGGTAATAGCTCAATCAAGGAGCCAGTGCATCAGATGGTGCTGGAGGAGTAACCCACGGATCAAAAGGAGGACCCGCAGTGGGAAGAGGCTGAACGTAGCCACATGGAAGAGAAGCAGGCCATAGATGCCTACCGAAACTCTCATCAACACAGGTCTGAAGGTATCGGATGGAAGAGCAGACATACACCAAGTCATTCTGATATCCCTAGTGGATCTCATCCTGACGTGTCGATATCGTCTCAAGCTAAGTGCTGATCTTCAGAGAGTGTTCTTGAAATTGAGCAGAGAGTGCAGCAAAAGGATCTGCAGAAGCTGAGGAAGTCCCAGGTGCAAAAGGTGAAACAACAAGAGGGGATGGAAAGGAGCACACTCTCCTACATGCATCCTCTTAAGAAGTGTGCTACTGATATTAACAGAGGGTGCAATGGATCTTTCACCCGAGAGGTCAAATTTTAGAATTTTAGGAGAGTGTGATAAGCATCCCAAAAAGACAGGTTCCTATTCGGGATCAAAAGATGCTCCGAGAGCATGAAATCAACGATGAGTTTGAGTATATTGACTTTAATGCCTTTCAAAAGGCAATAGATTAGAAGAGGAGCGGATCCCTGGGCGTGACTATACTCTCCTGATTTTGGTAGGAGGTTATAGAACATGATTTTAGTAAGGACTTGGGCAGTGAGAGTATAATACTTCACCTCCTCATTCCTTACTAAAGCCGGGTTCTCTTCGTCGTGAAGTAATAGAGAAGCAGTAAGAGCAGGCCCACCATCCGCGTATTCAAAATAATGAAGGTCTATATTATGAATATCTACACCCTCACAGGAGAGATGTAGTAGACAGGAAAATTTCTCCATTGAGATGTTAATATCAGTGCCTATGACTCTAGATCGAATATGATTAGCATGGAAGGATAGATTAGAGTAAAAATAATGAACTAACTCAGGATAAACGAGTTCTTTGATGGTAACAAGAAATTCTAGTAAGATAATTCTTAAAATTTGTGCAAGATTAAGGTGATCAAAATCAACAAGACCATCGTACGACCGGAAATCACATTTTTGTTATGAATAATGGAATATTTATGTGATGCATTTGTGAAACAAATAAATTTGTGACTGTTTCGGGTTGTTAGCCTTTCAGTTCTTGCACGCTTGGACATGATGAGAAAAAAGGATAGAGATCACAATATAGGCACGAATTAGAAGAAAATTGAAGAAAAATTGACACAAGAAATTTTGGGAAAGAACAAGGGTTTACCTAAGAAGATTCTGAAATTTTCAATTTTCACCCTGAAAACAAAGAATCTGGAGTAAAGAAACAAGATCCAAGAAATTTGGGGTTTAATTAGAGAGAGAGGATTTGGAAGAGGTAGGAAAGAAGAAAATAGGGAGGGGAAGTGAGGAAGCTGGATGAAGAAGAGAGAATGAGAAAAGGTAAAGGGGATCTAGGGTTTTTAAACACTTAAAACTGCCCAGACCTGTCATTCGATCGACCGACCAGTCGACCGGGTCTACCCGAGACTAAATCTGGTTACAGTCAGTCAATTGTTCAGTCAACCGGCTCAAGGTCGAGAGCATAAATATATTATACCAGACAATCTCGGTCGACAGCTCGATCGACTGGCCTTATTACAGGCCAAATCGATCGACCAATCGGTCGACTGAAACACCCTAAAACTGATATATTGACTATTTGAAAATAGGGTTTTGAGATCAATTTGACTAGAATATTTTCATAAATAAAAAAAAATAGAGGTCCGAACATCTTATAGGCATGGCCATAAGATAAATATGATATCAAAATATATTTAGCATATATAAAAATACATTTTGCATTATTTAATTCATATTTTAAACAAATAAATACAAGATATTGAAGCCAATACCCTTAACGGGTTCTAAACATCTCCTCGTCATTCATCTAGATAAGAGTTGAGGCGTGTAATTGCTATCTAAATATATTGCTTAACGATAATTTACATTAGATACCCAAATACAAGATACATACAAAAGACATTCGTACATATATGAAATCAAGAAAAAAGGCTAATTACACACATCTATCTATTATATGTAAAATGAAAATGAACATGGGTATATACTAAAAGCACGAGCAATCAAGCTAATGGGCTAGTAGATTGAACAAAGTAGAATTGTCAAAGAACTAGCTAAAATATGATCATGCTATAAATTTTATTATAAAATAAAACATGTTATCACAAATAGAAAACTAGCTATTCCTACGCATGTAGAATTCTAGCTAGAAAAGAAATTTTCAAGTAGAGATGTTACCGAACTATAGGCAATCTCCAAAAAGAGGTGGTGTTCTGATCAGTCGCTGATACTGCATATTTATTATCATATTATCATATTTATTATATAATAAACTCTATTTTTAATGCTATTTATTGTCTAATTATATGCAGACCCATTATTAAGGGAGAGGGAAGAAAAACGAGCCCAAAAGCCCATCAAAATTCAGATTTAATTTGGAATTAATTTGAAATCAAAAAAACAGGACAGATCAAAGAAAATCAGAGAAGATAAAATTAGTTGATAACCGGTTAAAACAAATCTTTCCAAATTAATTGGTTAAAGCTGAAGATCAATGGAGGTTTCGTCAAACCCAGGAGCTAAAATGGAAAATTCAGCAAGAGATAAAATAATATCATGAAACCAGGGAGCACCACCTCCCGAGTGTGGCCACCTGGCCACACCCAGGCCATAGAGACGCGTCCAAAGTTGCATTTTCGCGACTTTGTTGCTTCTGTTGGGGGAGCAAACGCTCCCTCTATCTATTTACACTCTTCCCCATTGGGTTTTTGCCTATATATACTGAGTTTTCAGAGACCACAGGGAACTAGGAAGCATAGAGTAGAAGTTAGGCTATTTTGTAGTTTGTAACTTAGGGTTTTTTCTATTTTTTATGTAATTTTTGTTTTATTTATGTAACTGAGAGGAGAGGAGAGTTTCATGGAGAAATGAGAGCAAGCTTGCATTGAAAGTGATACCGGTATAAGTAAATCTTTTCTTTCATTGTTATTTGAATCAAATCGAAGTTTCTTTTCTTCTTTATTCTTGTTTTTACTTGCTTTCCTTTTCTGCGTTTTGTAAATCCAAACAACTCTGATAGCCTTGAAGTTGCCTTGCCCTTGCAAATGCCATTGATGGCTTATGGTGATAGATAGCCATTCCTATGCTCGTGTAGCTTGACCCTTCATTTCGTAATGTAAATCGGAATAGGGAAGATCCTATTTGTCATACTTCGCTTGCCTTCAAGCAAAGATACATCGTGGATTACTGGTCAAAGGTAAGCAAGTGCCAAAGAGGTAAGTAAGTATTTTTTAGGATTTAACTTTCTTTTCTTTTAGCTTTTAGTTTAGATCACCATCAACTCTCAAACTTTATTCACTCTTTTTACTTTCTTTGTACAAAGTCATTTTCTATTTTTCTCCACCTTCTCAATCTATCACTTTCTTCTTAACTTAACTGTAACTCCATTTTTCACTTTTCTTTTAAAGAACTAAAAGAAGATTTTTAGTCATTCTTTGTAGCATAAAAGAGAACTTACTAAAAAGCTTACATCACTAGTCTCTTCTTGTGGATCACGACTTGCATAGCCACTTGCTATAACAGTAGCATTGAGTACTTGCACATTCTATTCTTAAGTTCAAAAATTCTGTATTCTTGTGTGCAGGTAAAACATCAATCAGTTCTTCCACCATTTCTTCTTAATAGCGATGCATTATATCGTTAATCCTTTGAGCTCCAATGCATCCACCACCAAGGCGCCATCTCCCCTTACGTCTTGGAGGAGGACAAACCTACATCAATCACATTTGGTGTATTATTTGGTACCAAATCTTTTTGGGACCTATAAGGTTAGTACTTTTTCGGACCCAAACATTCTTATTCATCATATTCATCTTTGTATAACCAAATTTAGCTAAATGGCCTTTGCAGCCGCAATGTGTATTTCCATAAATAAATGCATGATTGTGTTGATATGTATGGGAAGCCTGTTGTGCATGTAAAATATGTTGTTTATGAGTGGATGTATGTTTCCTTTGGGTTTTCCTTTTGGAAACATCAAGCTAATTTTGTTCATATCAAAAACGCATTTCTTCAAAGTAGAATCTATAACATCAATCCGTTTTTAATATTCAAAAATTCTTTTTTATAAAAATCATAGTTAGGGCTTTTACCCTTGCAAACTATTTTGTGATCATCGAAATCCTTTTTGGTCTTTTCAAAGCAAATAGATAACTCATTTTTCTCTATAAAAATAATATCTAATTTATTCTTTAAAGATAATTTTTTTTTCAATTTTTTATTTTTGAGCAATTGAAATCTCATACCGGTTTTGTAATTCTTCAAAAAATCGAGTAAGCTCATCCATGGTTAAATCATCTTCATCAAGAGAGGTTTCAAAATTTACCTTAGATGTCCACTCTCTGTTTGCCATGAAGCAAACGTGTGCGGTGTTGATTTCTTCTTTGGATTTGGTTTTCGAATCGTCCTAAGTGGCTACCATAATCTTTTTCTTCTTGTGCATTTTCTTGGAGGTGGTAACTTGTAGAGAAGGGCAATCTGCAATAAGATGACCTGTCTTCTTGCAATGATAGCAATGACCCATCTCCTCCTTCTTCTGCATGAATCCTCTTTGGGGTCTTCCTCTTTGAAAGTTGCTTTGTCTTCCCTCTTATAAAATATCTTGTCCACTCTTCTAATGAGCAAAGCAAAGTCCTCATCACCGTCTTCCGATGATTCTTATTCTTCAATGGATGAGGGAGTAGCCTTGAAAACTATAGATTTCTTCTTTGAGGCTCACTTTCTTCTCGCACATTCATCTCCATCTCATGAGTCTTGAGATTTTCAATGAACCCGTAGAAGTCCATTTCTTCCCTATCATTGAGCTCCTTCAAAGTTTTAGCCTTCACTTCTCAAGATTTAGGGAGAGCTCTAATGACCTTTCTTATCTTTTGGTCAGTATCAATGGAGTCACCTAAAGAAGATAACCCATTAGTAATTTTGGTAAAACGGGTGAGCATCTCATCAATACTCATATTTTCAAGCATGTAGAAATTTTCACATTTAGAGCGTAAAAGATCAATTTTGGATTTCTTCACTTGGGATGTACCCTCATGAGTGATAATTAAATCATTCCAAACTTCATAAGTAGATTGACAATTAATTACACGAGAAAGGTCATCATCATTTAATGCTTGTGTTAGTGCATTTTGGCTTTGGCATTGGCTTCATAGTCCTTGGCGGTTGCTTCGGACCATGTATCCTCATCACTGTGATTCACAAATTCTTTGGTAATGGTCTTGGCTACTCTAACTCCTAGGGACTTAAAAAATAGAGGCATCTTGACCGTCCAAATGGGGAAGTACAACCCATCAAATTTGGGTGGGGACTTGATGCTAGAGAAGTCATGCGATATCATGAAAACAAGTAAGAGTGCAAAAACAAATAGCAAATGCAACAAATGTATATAGCCAAATGAAGGATCTCCCTCAGGTGGTTAAACCAAAAACTAGGGTTAGGCTTCGATACTAACTGTAAATCACCTAGAGGGGGTGAATAGGTGATGGCAATGGCAATAGGTTTATGACAAATAATGCGGATTTAAAACAATTACTAGTAATTAGCAATAAATAATCACAACAAAAAGATACTTGCAATAAGATGAACAATATAAGCTTGTAAGAATAGAGAGAGTTGAGTTAAGAGATAGAGAGAGCAATCGCAAACGCAAGGATGTGTTTCGAGGTTCGAGCCACCGCTTTAAGTCTCTGCCTTCACCGTAATGAACAATTTTTGCTAAACCGATCCACGAGATCGACAACCCTTACAAGTTCTCGCAAGAATTCAACAGACCCACAAGTCCCTCTCTTGGTACCGCAACAGCTACAATCGAGCTCACTAGCTCACTTGAGGCCGCAACCTCTACAACTTCAAGAATACAAGAAAACGTGATCTTCGTCTTGATCACAAAAGCTCTCACAAACACAATCCTATAACCAAGTGAAGTGTTTGAAGCTCTTTGAGATTGTGTGGTGAGAAGTGCTTGTAAAGCTGTGAAGGAAAACTCAAGCTAAAAACAAGGATGTGGAATTTTTGGCTCAAGTTGAAAATCCTTTGAGAAAATGAATTTTGATCACTAAAACTTGATCTTGGATGTCAAAACTTGTTATGGGGTTTTTTCTACAGTGCCACTATTTATAGAGCATGAAAACCCAATATGGCCATTAGGATGTGACTCAGAAAAAGACAAAATAGAAACTAGCTGTTAGGGTCAAAATCAAAATAAAATTGTTTTGTCGGTTTGACCAACCGGTGGGCCGCCAACGGTTAGATTTTTTGACCGTTGGGTTGGTGGTCGAACGCTTGGTTGACCGAGTTACCCAACCAGAGAGATTTGCTCTCTACGGTCAATCGATCGGTCAGCCATGCCCTAACAAAGACTAAGGGTCTCTCAGTCGGTCGGCCGAAGTACACACAAAGCAATTAAGAAATCTTGTACATAATCGGTCGACCGAGCGGTCGACCGATAGAGCAATTTTGCGCTGTCAATGGTCGACCGGTCAGTCGATTGACTCAGGGCCAAAGTCAGCTCTTAGAAAGCATTTTGAATTCCAATATTTTTTTGACAAAATATGTTTTGATTATAAACACAAAATAAAGTTCTTAAAACATGTTAGGTCCAGTGTATGCTTAGAGATCATCACAAAACTAAGTAGAACTATATTTTATTAAAAATATTTTTCTAAAAAGAAAAATCCTTTTTCGGAAACTTGTTTTTGAAAACTAAAAAGAGAAACATGTTTACGTGTTTTCAAAAACATTTAGAGAGATGATAGATGACTGCGTGTGTGTGAATCTCAAGAGCCATCAAGCTAACTACCATGGTTTTAACAAGACTATAAATCCTATACTAAAAATATAAAATACATAAGTCTTATATAGCCTTTACTCTTTGCAAACTTGATCCTTGAGCTTGATGAATCCCATGTATATGCCTTCTTTGATGTTTAGGCTCTTGGATCATCATCTTCAAGGCTCCAAAACAATGTGAGTCTTATCTAGGAAGCCAAATGCAACAACGAGAAATCCTGAAACTTATTTAAGGAAATTGTTAGAAAACATAACTTCATATGTTTTGTTATCATCAAAACTAGGGCAAACGGCTTTTGGTCCAACAGAAGTGGGTCAGGTCTCAATTGGATTCAACCCAATAACCTAAACACACTCAAGTTATTTAATGCATGTTTAGGTTAGGTTTGGGTTGATATCCAATAAGAAAAGAAAAAGAAAAGAAAAGAAAGAGAAGGCGAGGATGAGATTCAAGAAGAGGGAGGCAGGCCAAAGTGGAGGCTAGGGGGCTGCGCTATGGGTGGCGCGGTAGCGCCGGCTGCAGGAGTCGACTCCGGTGGCATGTGATGGAGAGAGAAAGGAAAGGGAAGGACAAAGAGAGAGAAGAGAAAGAAAGGAAGAAAGAGAGGAGAGAGAAAAAGAGAGAAAGAGAGCAAGAGGAGGGGTGTTTGTGCCGCTCGGGGTTGGACGTGGCGGCGCTAGGATGGCCAGCCTGCCAGAAATTGGCCAGCGGCAGTCCCCAGGGAAGGTTAGATGGAGAAAGGGAACGCAGGTAAGAGAGAGTACAGAGAAAGAGATTATGGGAAGCGAGAAAGGAGAGATAGCGGCGATGGTGGCCCGGTGGTCGTCTATGGCCTGTCGGCAGCAATTGATCACTGGGGGGAAAGTAAGGTCAAGAGGGTGGAGAGGATGAAAGAGAAATAGAAAGGGAGAGTGAAAGAGATAGTGAGTGAGAGAAAGACAGAGAAATAGAGATAGGGAGAAGAAGAAATAGAGGGGAGTGAGAAAGAGAAAGAGAGAGATTAATAGAGAGAGAAAGTTGGTGGAGGAAGAAAGTGGAAGAATGGTGAAGAAGAAAGGACAAAGAAAAAAGAAAAAGAAAAGAAAAGAAAAAGAAAAGAAAAAAAAATTATATTATTATTTATTTGGGTTCAATTTTGATTAATTCAGAAAAATCTTCAAAAATTTAAATTATTGCCTTGAGCAACGCCGTGAAATCATATTCATGAAATTTACTTGTGTTTGTTAATTAAAAATTATAGAGCCGATTAGCGGTACCAATCAACATCGAATTCAGGAGATTTTACAAATAATCTAGAAAAGTTCCAGAAAATTTAGAAAAATCTGAAATATTGGGAATTAATATCTCGATCTAAAATGAGCTCAGTCTGGTTACTAGAAAGATCAAATCGAGTATTTTCACTTTATCGAATAATATTACTGTGATATGTATATCTAGAACTGGGGGTTACATAATCTGATTTTCGACAGCAGTTTTCAGAGCATAAAGTTTGTTTCAAAATTGATTATATTTTCAAAAGTTCTCTTTTGAAAATTTGTCCCTGTTAAAAATGCTTTCGACAACCAGTATTATACTTTTGAAAATGAATTTTTGCATTTTAAAAATATAGATGTTTGTGACTGTTAATTGTCGAACGTTTTGCACCCATTTTTGACAGCTAGTTGGCTTTTTTCTGCTGAATTTTAGCAAATATTATTTAAAGTTTTTGCTATAAAATTCTATCATTTTGCAGAGTTTTAAACAACAGTCTTTCAAAAGTTTACAGAGAGTTTCTCAGAGCTAAATCCACTTCCAATTTTTAGAGGTTTTCTTTACAAAATTCCCAAGCTTTCTTTTCCAATCTTTCTCAATTTCTCACCTTACAAGCTTGTACTTCCAATTCTAATTCTATAACTTAGGGATGGTAATTTGTGTGAGTTTTCCTGTGATCAAAGTGTGGCCACGTCTTATTATTTGCTACTTTGGTTGCTAGTGAAAGGTTGTAAGGAATCTATCTCGTGGGATCGCGATTTATGGAGCTGAAACTCCAAGTTGATCCAAGAGGGATCGTGTTGTAGGAGTTGTGGCTCCAAGAGGTGATCTTGCAAGATCAAGATTATAAGCGCATTTCGATTTCACAAACCAGTTATAGTGCTTACATCTCCACAGGAGTTGAAGAGACAGGGACATAGATCAGAAGATCAACCTCGAAAACAAATTCAGCGTGTTTGCAGAGTTTGCTCATTCTTGACTCTATCTATTTACTCTTTACACTAGCATTTATCTCTGATTAATATTTGTTTATAATTGCATACTATTTGAGATTAAGTGTGTTTGCTACAAATAATTTTTAATTTCTGCATAATTGATTAACATCACCTACTCACCCTACTCTAGGTGATTTTCAATTGGTATCAGAGTTAATGCTCTTTGTTTTAAAGTTTAAGCCCCAAGAGTTGATCCTTCTTGCTAACCATTTATTTGTCACTACACACACAGGGCATGTCACGGAGATAACTTCAATGTAAAATCTTTGCCTAGGTTTGATGCTCTTAACTTCCCCATTTGAAAGATTATGATAAGAGATTTTCTCAAATCTCTTAGAAGAGAGGTTCCACTTACGATAGAGAAATAATTTAAAGAATCTGATCAAGAATTGATCCATGTCTAAGATTGTCACTAAGGCATTCGAAGCTGATGCTAAGGAAACTTACGACCTGACATATACATTACTAGTCATTTAATTATCTCTAAAGAGAAAAAGTAAAATTAAAAATATATTTACTATTGTTTGGTGGGAGAAATTCGTGTAAAGTTTCCTTGAATCAAATGAAAGATTACAACGGATTAATACTCTGACTACAAGGGAGAGAAGATATTCACAATTGAATCTCCCCTTTGTTTAATGCTGAGTTCTTAGTGTGGCGGTGGAAAGTGAATCTTATTTTCGTTGACCGGGTGAACGTCAGGACCTCTTGGGAATCCTCTCTTTGGATAGCAGACGGAGTAACACAGCTCTTGTCCACCAGGAATCTCAAAGAGATTGTAGGTAAAGATTAACTTGTACGCAGCAAGTTGTTCGAAGAGTTAAACTCTCTCTCTCTTTTCAGTGGAAGTCTTGGTGCTTCTACAGCTCACAAGCGAAATTCTTTTCCAAGAATTATCTGCCCGACCGACCCCTTCTCCCTAGCAAATGGGGCTATTTATAGAGGCTTCAGGGGTGAACGTGCCCCCTAAAAACGCTCCATAATAGGGGTTAACTTCTTCATTACGTGGGCAGTAATTGACCCAATAATGAGGGAAGTTATAACTGAGACGCAGGTTTCAACCCTCACGTCTTGGTGCTGCAGTGATGCTGAGACGCGAGTTTCGACCCTCGCGTCTTGGCGCTGCAGTGATGTTGAGACGCGGGTTTCGACCCTCGCGTCTTGGCGCTGCAGTGATGCTGAGACGCGGGTTTTGACCCTCGCGTCTTGGCGCTGCAGTGATGGCTATGATTTGCCCTACGTCTGGAGTTTAGGCTCTGCTTTTTGATGACTTGTCTTTAGTGATTTTTAGACAGCCTACAGAACCCCCTCCAAAGTTTTCGATATTCTGTGATTGACTGGGACGGATTTTGAAATACTTTAGACTCTGGCTAAATTCAGACTTCTCATGATTGGACTGACAATCATTCGAGATGCTCCGAGCTTGATCCTGTCTGGAATATGATCTCCGTGAGTGTACTGTAAAACCCTTTGAAGTCACCAGAGATGATCGTGGTGAGTGTCTAGATACGCAGTCCAGACCTCCTCAGTGTTCTGAGCAGTTTGTTGGTATACTTTGAACCAGGGGTGAACAGTCGTCTGCTTGCGCCAGTGTACTGTTGAACTGAAAAGTCTGAATGCAAGTCCTGTAAACGCAGGGGTCATGTTGCTTTAAAGACGTGACTCTTGTAGGGATGTGTCCTTTGAGATAAAGACGCAGCTCTCACTCTGTGAACTAGGCGCAACTCTGGCCTTGCTGAAGAGGCGCGACTTTTGGAGGAACGCGGTTTCCGTGGAACACGAATCCGTGTTGTGGGCGCGTTGCCACATGTCAGGCAGAATTGAAGGGACATCTTCCCTTTGGCGCGCGAATTTTGCGCTGCATTTAATATGCACGCCACGCGTCGAACGGGGATTAGGCCTCGAGCCAAGCGCCGCGTATCTCTGGGGATTTCTGTGCCTATAAAAGACAACAGTCTTTCAAGAGTCATCATTAGACTCTTCTTCTTCGCCGAGTTCTTTTAGGGTTAAGAAAGAGCTCAAAGCCCTTTTTTTAATTTTCACCACCTTTAACAGTGATTTCACGGTCGAAAATGGCATCCAAGACCAAACCGGCTTCTTCATCTTCGAGCGCTGTCTCTCCGGAGATCCAAATGGGTGGTTCTTCCATGCAGGAGGCCCCTATTTCAGGTAGTAAAACCATCTGATTTGGTTTTCGCCATTGAAGGGGCTTATAGAGTTCTTTCAACTCTTAAGTCCCTTTTGAATGTGAACCGTCAACGCGGGCTAATGCCCTTGTTTGATCTTCAGGCACGGTTCTTGAGTTGATAGACAAGACGCAAGTTTGACGACCTCTGAATCTTTCTTTTATCAACTAAGGTCCGTATCTGTTTGTTGAATGCAGGGCCTCATTGAGCCTTAAGTTTCAGACTCAATGCTCAGAATATTTCTAAGTGTGGGGAGTTCGGACGTAGACTTCTTACAATTCTTGCGTCTTGTAAGATCAGACGCAAGTTTTAATGAATCTCGCGTCTGAGTCCGATACTTAGAAAATTTTCTAAGTCCTGGATTTTAAAATGCGGGCTTCATGCAAGCCTCGCGTTTCTTGAGTCTGGACGTAGATTTTCATGATCTCCGCGTCTGAATTCATTCCTTCATTTGAATTTCAAACACTTAGCCATTTTCTTTCAGATTTCTGACCAAGTGTTGTTCTCTTTGCAGTACGATACTCCTCCAACCCTTTATCCAAAAAGTGCCATTTTGGGTCGGTAGGTGGCGCTGATCGTAATCTAACCTTCGTGCTTCAGAGAACTGCTCCTGTGACTACTGGTAAGTTGAAGGAGCGAAAGGAGAGGATCTCCAAGGCCAGTATGTGACCCTTCGAGAGATTATCTCTGGTGGACTGTTTGAGATGGATTCTCGCACTCTATTACGAAAACCTGTCTTATTCTTTGGTGACGACATTGACGAGGATGATAGGATTCTGCATGACGGGGATTATAAGTGGCTCCGTCAGATAGGGGATAGGAAGTTCTTTCTTCCCAATATGGAAAGGATGTATCCCCTGTCTTATCTTTAGCACATGTCTGTTCACCGTGCAATGGATTGGGATCTTTCCCGACTTGGCTCCGGTGTCTATCTTGGCAGACTAGGTGCCAAAGAAATACACTCTGCCGGCCATGGGAAAGAGGTCTTTGGTTTATTCCCCGGATAGGTCAGATCTGAATATCCGAGAGGAGAGACCCCACAGCTGGGCACCACTTTCATCAACCAGTTCATGAAAGTGAGGAGTGATTTTCCCGTCGACTTCCGTCCACTCGGGGTGGGTTCATTCTTCCAACGGATCCTGGTGGGGTAGGATGGTTGGATTTGTGCTTGTTGAACTTGGAGCTCTGCTGCAACAGGTGGGGCTGTACCACTTGGTCAGGGTTGTGCAGTATGACCTCTCGCAAAGTTCCCATAATTTCTATGGCATCCTGGAGCACATAATCCTTTGACGGGCACATTTTTTACTCCAGTCGGAGAGATGGGGCTCGCTCTTCATGAGCTGTATGAAGTCTTGGGGCTTGTTATGGGAGATGCCCCTTATGAAGAATACGTTCCGACTTCTGAAGAACTTCATCTCTTGAAAAAGGAGAACCCTCAAGTATACGAGACATACTGGGAAGTGTTGTGTCACTTTCACATCTGCGGCCAAATAACCTCCTGGAGGAACAGGGGTGTCAAGCAGATGTCCTGGGCGAGCTACCTATTCAATGGTATAAATGAGAAGGATAGCCCAGTGACCAGTCTGGCTCCTTGCATTGACAAAGAAATTGCTGAGAGGATCAATGCCTCTGTGAGCTCTTACACCACGGAGTCAAATGAGGATACTTTCAAACCTGATACGGTCTTTGAAAGTTTTCATCATCAGGCCCGAGTTTCCATTTCTGACCGGGCGCTAATGGCGGGCTTTCTTTTGCTATGGCTGAAGCGTTGTGTGGTGCCAACATTGCCACATGAAGTAATTGTCGCCGATGTGGTGTATCCGGCGGTTTTCCTGGCCTATGGAAAGTCTATCGCCCTTCTCCCAGCAATGGTGCCTGGAATTCAAAGCGGATTACGAGCTCTGGTTAAAAGCCTGTATCAAGTGGAGGCCATTGTCAACTCCAAGGGTAGACAAGAGGTTGACTCATAGGGAAGGCTGAGGGTAAAGACCCCTAACCCCAGGATCGAGCTTCCATATATGTACTTGATAGCTTGGTACGTTATGCACTGCCCTTCGCTGATGACGGCGGTGCCTCTGTCTGCGGGGTTTGTCCCTTTTGTGCAAAAGCTGGAGAATTCGAGCTGGTCCAACTACTATATGTTCTATATTCAGAAATGCATTTTGAATGCCTCAAACTATTAGCTCGACCGTTGTTTCCCTGAGATTGCTGATGCATCCTACGGGGATAAATTTTCCGATCTTGCGGGACCAGATGATTTCACAAGGCTGCCATCGGGAGTCTTCTGGTGGCTGATTAATATTCGGCCTGGGTATCTGCTTTTTGGCAAGTGAACTCGTGTACGATCGAGCCTTATATGCCGAGTCGTTTTGCTCGACAGTTCGGCTATGATCAATTATATATCGGCAACCCCAATACTAATCTCTTCTTTAGTGGGAATTTATTTGAGGGTGCTCGGGCATGGTACTACAGCGTGGCTGGAGGGACAAAAGCTATTTTCAGCTTGCCTCACAAGATGCCCAATTGTTACACTAGTCTCAGCTTCTGTACTTAGTACTCCCTGGCTAGTAAGATGCCTGGTTTCAAAATAAATACATCATGTATTAAGAGCATCAAAGCATCTTATAAGGATAAATTGGAGTCCAACAAATGCGTGCGAGGTATGGACGAATATCAGGCAGCCGAGAAAGAAACAGGAGGGGAAACAGGGACGGGACCAAGGGCAGCAGCACCCAAGAAGCAGCCCATTAAAAAGAGTCGGCAGGCTGTGTCCAAACGTTCTCACGGCTCTACTTCCAAGGGTGAGCCCATTCCGAAGAAGGCTAGGAGAGAATCGGAGGCTAAAGCTTCAATGCCCGAGGTAGTTCCTTCTGGTGTTGAGGAGCAGAGGGAGGAAGAGGAAGAGGAAGAGGAGATCCCCCCTCTTCGTCCTCGTGGTTTATGCAGCAGGGGCCCCATGATCCTGAAAGAAGGGGAATTTGCAGGTGAACCCATCATGGCTGAGGAGGCTTAGCGACCCGAAGTTGACTTGGTAAGGAGGGATGACGTTGAGATTCCAGGGGTCTCAACTCAGCCTGGGCCTTCTTCAGTTTATGAGAGAAGGGTAGAGATGCAACAACCTGGGTCTCCCAGTATATTGATGCCCACTTCACGGGTTGTCGATCCCAGCCCTACTACTGGGGTACTCAGTAGTTAGGTCTCGATTGCTGAGACCGCTTGTGTTGAACTGTCATCTTCATCGTCCGAAGAACATGGGTATTATTCTGGCGAAGAAGTTGATTTTGGCGACGAACTCGCTCTTCCTAATATGAGCAAATTTTCGCATATTTCAGAGGAAGAGATACAAGGATGCAACCCTGTGACCGCTTCGCCGATAGCAATAATTGCTGCTACCGAAGTACTTTCCTTGTCTTCTTGAACCATCTCCTCCTCAAGTTAGGGAAGGGTTCTGACATTTACTTTGATTTTTAGGGCTGGCTGTCGACAGTGAAGCCATAACCTCCTCTCATATTGAGGAGATGATTCAAGAGCTAGCCCAGTAGGAGGGCCTTGAGGCTCCTGTTACCAGAATGCCTCAAGAGAGTGCAATTGTCAAGGTCAGGAAGGCCTCAACCCCACACGACCTGTCCAGGAATTCGCCATCTTCAGATCCTCAACTTGGTAAGAGAATACTGACGTATTAAATATTCTCCTTTTTATTATCATCACTGACATTTTAGTGGTTTGCAGAGAGCACTGGGGTAGCTCAAGTAGAGGATCCCACGGCAAGCATCGGCGCAGAAGATAGTACAATTCAAGCTTCGGCTGGGGAACCCGATGCTGCAAGGTTTTCTATTGCTTCTGTTGCAGTGGAGGCTGCTATGACAATAACCGTCCCGGAGGTATCGGTGACTACCTCAGTACCTGACGAACTTATCGTCGGCCTCACTCTTGCGCAAGATGAACTGATTCCCGTCTCTCACCCTGTCATGGAAAGGGGGTCCGGGAGTACGTCAGCTGGGTTATCTCCAGCTAATGAAAGAGCTAGCACGTCAAATGGTGCAGCAATTTTTTACTTCCATGAGATCTTGTATTGACCTCATCCTTTCTGGGGGTAGCTCTTTCGAGTTTGCCCGAATGCTTCTCGAAAATCAGATCGAGAACATTTGTCATACTGGGAGTCCTTCGCAGGCTAGTGCATGCCTGATGCTGGTGGAGCAGCTGGGGAGCCACCTGAAGGAGCTCAAGACTCTGGAGAATGCTGGCTCAGTAGATGAGGCCCGGATAACTCTGAATAAGCTTCTTGCCGCTCAAGAACATGAGCGAAAGGAGATGGAGGAACAAATAGCTGAAGAGGCCCGCCATCTCTAGCATTTCCAAGCTGACCACCAAAGGCTGATTGGCAATTTCAAGGAATCTGAAATCGTCATACAGAGTGCAGAGCAGGTTATTATCACTGCTTGAGCTACTATCGCCAGGGCACAAGCCTTGATCGAGACTAATGAGCAGAAGTTTGTCGCTGCTAGAAAAAGGCTGGAGGAGCTGGAAACTGTCAAGACACAGGTTGAAGAAAACCTCTCTGCTCATTCCTCTAGATTGGAGTCTCTTCAAGCGCAACTAGCTGCGAAGAGATTTTTGTTTGAAGAGGAGCTGCGGGTCCAAGCTCTGGTGGAGGCTGAAAAGGCACGTCAGCACGAGATGCACCGTCTCCGAGAACAAATCCGTTCTTTAGCGAAGCAAGATTATTAGCCTTCTTCTCCTTTTTGTATTTGTTCACCTTTTTTTAACACTCCATTTGTCAAGAGTATCTGTATTACTTTTTCAATTTTTGAATCAAATAATAAAAGTCTTCGAAATTTTGCTCCATCTTCATCTTTTCAAGTTCTTTACTTGCTGTGGATGAACTCGATTTTCATAGCTGTAGTCATAATCTTTAGTCGGCCATGAATAATAAACTCAGGCTGAACTGAGTTCTTGAGCGAGACACGATTTTCACTCATAGTGGAGATGTGATCCTGGGAGACGCGGCCCTGACTCATTACTGAAGATGCCGTTCAGGCTTATCAAGGAAGACACGCGAACCTTTGTTTTTGATTAGGGCGCAGCTCCGGCTTAAGGACAAAAAAAGCGTTATTCTGAGACGTAGCTTATGTTCTTCAATAAGGGGGACGCGGCCTTCATATTTATGAAAGGATGTAGATCCATTGATGTGGCCCTTGATTCTGTCAGGATGCAGTGGAGACGCGATCTTAGGCTCCTCAAAAACTGACGCATGGATCTCAGTCAATTGATGCGGACGCGGCACTGGATCAGTAGAGATGCATCTCTGGACCCTTGATAAGGCGCAAACTCAGGTTGTATTGAGTTTATAACGCAGGCACGACTTTCGTTTCGCAATGGAGATGCAAT
Source organism: Agave tequilana (assembly GCA_038442645.1). Lineage (NCBI taxonomy): Eukaryota > Viridiplantae > Streptophyta > Magnoliopsida > Asparagales > Asparagaceae > Agave > Agave tequilana. The sequence continues at coordinate 73,184 of JAVJIF010022284.1, forward strand.
TCCGGGCTCCTCGAGGACGACATGGGCCTTCTCTAGTCGTTGAGGATGCAAGCTTCAGAACACAGCTTTCAAGTTGATGCGTACTCAAGACGCAACCTCTGAATGGACCCCATTCGCTGAGGAGACGCGGCTCTGAACCACTCTAAGAGACGCGGTCACGGATCTCTTAGTAGGAATGAAAAGAACGCAACCTTCGTGTTCATGAGGGGACGCGGGTTTCAGGACGCGACCTTTGAGTCTGCGCTTGACGCAAACTCCCAAGCGTCACATGCAACCCTTCTTAAAGATCTAGTTGGACCTTTAAATACTACGTCGGCGTTGACGATTGGAACCTGTATCCTTTAATGTTTCCCGAAGCGGCAGTCCATGCGTCAGCTCTTTATTGGGCTTTGACGTTAAATCTTTAAATGCCAAGTCAGCATTGACGATTGGGGACTTGCGTCCTCCGATATTTCCCGAAGCGTCAATCCACGCGTCAGCTCTTTATTGGGTTTCAACGTTCGTGCGAGAATTAAGGCCGATGGCTCTGATTTTTACGCCATTAATTACAGGCCTTATGGCTGGCCTATAAATAGGACTCGCCCTCTTAACAGTCCATTGCTTAGACTGTTTCCCTTAAGAGCAGGCGCTCTGAGGGTCTTTATTTTGACTTAATCTTCTTCTTTCAATGGGATGTGCCCCCATGGACAGCGAAAACTCAAAGCTTTCAAGCTTCTCTTTAATCTTCCCTGAAGATTATCACTGTCAAGTGATTTCAAGATCAAAAAGCGTCCCTCTGAGTGCCTTTTATATCCGCACCTTGATGCAGAAAGTTCAACCTCTAGAGGTTCTTCTGCGGGTAGGAATTAATTGTCACCATGAAATACTCAACTCAACTGGGTTTCATTTTGCTGTCCCTTAAAGAGATTCACTCTCTTGACCTTCTCTTGAAGCCTGACTGGTGCGCCCATTATCTGGAAGTCGCGCCTTTTAGACTTCCTGATGAAGCACGAGTTGATTGAGTCTGAACTCTAACTCAAAGTCCTCTTGACGCAAGTGTGATGAACTCTGTATCTGGACTGTGAGACGCGAGTTTGCATATAGAGCTCGCGTTCGAGGTTGTTGACTTAAAAGATTTTTAATTTTGGCAGAGGGCTTCAGGTTTGGATGTAGCAACCCTTGTTTCTCGAACAAGGATGTGGTAATTTTCGCGTCTGGTTCTTTTCGCGTCTTATATTTTAGACGCGGGCATAAAACTAGACCGCGTTCAGATCTGTGTGTATCTGAAGTCCACAACCTCGATCGCGTCTGTTTCTATCGTAACAGAATTTTGACTTCTGCGCGGGTCATCCCTGCGTCTGAAGTTTACAGCTATAGCCGCATCTGTTCTTCAGTCTTTCTATTTTAGAATTCTAACCCTCTGGTTTTTACTTCCCGCAGGTAGCCTTAATCAGTCTTTCGCACATTCGCTGGGCCCTTGGGAGAATATATCAACCAGCGAACTCGTTCAATGGTCGAGCACTGGAGGAGAAGTCAAGGCTCATATTTATGGAGACGAGGATTACGCGACTGATGACATCCGTCAAGACCTCATTGGATATGATGCACCGGCAATGCCCCCAGGTTCGTCATGGTCACAGTGGGTATGGTGGCGGGTATGGTCCTCTTGCAGGTCATGGGAAAGAGGACGTCACCTGTAAGGTATCGGATTCTCCCTTCACCAACCTCAACCCAGAAGTGACATCGACGAAAAATCCATGCTCATTGGATGACTTTTTGGTGGTAGAGATGTTCATCAACGAAGGATCATGACCTATACCAGTTGGTCGAATCAGAAGGCTTTGCTGTATTTCGACCTCAAGAAACACCATTGTTCTTGGTTAACGATGGACTCCTTCGATGTTTACGTCATGCATCATGATGTAATCAGCATCCGATCGTCACAATGGTGCTCAGCTCTTCTTTGACGCTCTTCCAAACATCTTGTATTTTGAGTAGTGAGACTGCTTTAGGGAGTGAGTGCAACCTTTTACTGGGAGAGAGGGACTTCTTTGTACCCCTTTATTGTAACACTCAATCTTATTGTATAAGAGAGCGTCTTGTATCACTTTCATGTGCTGGAATATAAATAAAAGTGACACTTTTTCCTTGGCTTCTTCTATTGTCTTGAATTCCTTTTTTGCATTGAAAATTAGATGAATAGAAGTAAAGGATCTTTAACTTACTAAAAAATATGATAATAATCCTAATGAGCCAAAGTTTGTAGGAAAATCCTGTTTCAAGAAATTCATCAATGATGTCAGAGGTGTGATATTAACTTGACAGAAGTAAGATAATTCTTGTGGACCTGCCAATCTATAAATGAGAATGACAAGTGGAATTTATACCCCCAGGGAGGATGAGTTTTTATCAGAGGTTCGGTGTTAACTTGACTAAGACTCGGTTGGAGATTTAATGAAAACACTGCTGTTAACGGTGTAATGTTAACCTAACAATATTTTTAAGTGGATTTGTTATTCTGTTGACAAGAATAACAAGTGAGACTAGAATTGCGGAGAATCTTTACCGTTAAAGGTGTAATATTAACTTAACGGGTTGAATTGAATCTTGTCAGAAGTGTGATATTAAGTTGACAAGGGTATGAGACAGAGGTGTGATTAACTTAACTCAAGAGCGTTCCAGCTTCATTTGGGAAAAACTGAAAGGGTCACTGTCATAGGTGTAATGTTTAACTTGGTAGTGAGGGTAATACTAGAGGTGTAATTTTGAACATGGCATTGGTCATCTCGACTTCGACAAGGAAGTCCGAGGGAAAGTCATGGCCATAGGTATATTGTTGAACTTAGCAATGACCTAGATGCTAGAGATGTAATGTTAAACTTAGCATCGCTCATCTCAGCTTCGATATGGAAGTCTGAGGGAAAATGACTGTCAGAGGTTTAATATTGAACTTGACAGCAAATAATCACTGTTAGAAGTGTAATGTTAACTTAACAGTAATTTGTCAGAGGTGTGGTATTAACTTGACAGAAATTGACTTGAGCAATTTGGGGACCTGTCGTTCTACTGATGAGAATTGACAAGTAGAATTTGAAATGTCAGAGGTGTGTAATTTTAACTTGACAGTGATTGATTTACGATATAAGCAATTTTGAAGACTTATCATTCTATTGATGAGAATTGATAAGTGAAGTTTGAAGTGTCAGAGGTGTAGTGTTAACTGACAAATTTGAAGGCTTGCTACTCCATATAGAGTCGAGACAAGTAAGGTTTGTACTTGCTAGGAGTATTGAGATTTTCATTGCAAAGGTATAATGTTAACGTAGCATTGACTGTATTTATAGACCTACCATTCTGTGTATGAGAATTGGTAAGAGATTTTGGAGGAGAGAGTGAGACCAAATCCACTTAGGATTTTAGCAAACCCTTAACTATCAACGGATTTGGTGTGCCTTTACCAACTACCGTTTGAGTTGGGCTAGCCATGCCATTCCCCTCGGCATGATGAGTTATCGAAGACTTTTGTGGGCTTAGAAGCCAACACTTTCTTCGGTCTTAGCCGCCGAGGCGTCGGACGTTAATTAAGAGAGCAATACCAAAAATTAAGTTTCGCCTTTTGTTTCTTTCTCAATATTTACATCATACATCATGGTGCAGTCAGTGCCCAATTAGCTTGTCACCGATCTATCGTTATGTGACCTAGTAAAGGAAAGAAAATTTTCATGGATCTGGAGCCTTGATCAGAGGTGTAATATTAACTTGATCAGAGGAAAAATACTATTAAGGATAGTACTTCTTCAGGAATATGCCGTTGATTGGCGTCATGAGTGTATCACCGTTTGGAGTTATGAGTGAAAAGTCACCTAGAGGGGGGTGAATAGGTGACGATGCTAATCTAGTGAACTTAATGCGGAATTTAAAAAACTAATTGCAATTATAACAATGATGCACACACACAAGCAAGTATAAGATATAGCAATTTGCACAATACACAAAGTAAAGAGAGATAGAGAGAGTCAATGGATCAAACGCAAACACAGAGATATGTTATCGAGGTTCGAGCACCCAGCTCTACATCCCCACCTTCGACACACGAAGGATTTCTAATCCACTAGCTAGTTCACCAAGAACTCTCACAAGGAGTACCCAACTCCTCTCTTTACAATCACAACCTCCTCCTTGAGGCACAACTCCAAGCCAACAATCTCCTCACAACTTGAGGGATTTTAAAACTCAAAACCAATACAAGGATCACCTCACAACCTTGAGGGATACAACCCAATAGCCAAACTTCCTCAAGACAATGAGGGAAAGGCACAAAGCCAAGCTAAAGATAGGGTTTACAACTTAGTGGTTTCAAACAACAACCACAAAACAATCTCTTTTTCCCACACAAAATCCTATAGAAAAGATAGTAGATTTTAGCTCAAGTGTGGAGAAAACCAAGGGATTTGAAACCAGCAACTCAAAGAAAATCTTTGGGAAATAAATGAAACCAAGATAGAGAAGTTCAATCAAAAGCTTTTCCCAAAACCCTTTTCTTTGATTTTTCAAACCCTAATGAAAACACCAAAAAGATTGTTCAATTTGAATCCAAAAACCTATTTTGATTGCAGCAAAAACACCTGAGAGAATGAAAATTTTAGCCCAAAAATCTTGGAGAAAAACTCTTGCAAATGGGGTATTTATAGGCTAATCAAGAAAATAGCTGTGGCAGCAGAACTGCCAGAAATACCCTGCCGGTCGACCGCCCGGTCGACGCCCAACGGTCAATTTTTGACCGTTGTCAGCTACCGGTCGACCGCCCGGTCGACCGAAACAAACAGAGAGCAGACTGCTCTCAGTCCGGTCGACCGGTCCCGTCGACCGTCCCAGTGTCTCAAACGTGCACAGATCTGTGCACGTCGGTCGACCGGCCCGGTCGACCGACCTCAGCCCTAGTCGACTAGTCAGGTTACTAGTCGACTTGGTTGAAGCCTGGAATAGAAAATTTAATTAGAAATATGTTAAAAAATTCTTTTATCTTTTCTAAAAATCACCAAAAATAGTTTTATCAATTTGCATTGATATATAAACATGTGGTAAAAAGTTTAGCTCAAATATCAATCAATATGAACTATTTTTGTGTCTTTTCATTTTTACCAAAAACCAAAAACTGTATTTTCTAAAACTTGGATTTTGAATAGAAAATACGTTTTGTCCAAAACTCTTCCAAGTACAAAAACATGATATTAAATAACATTTAGGCATGATGCATATGGATAGAAATCCAATACACATGAAACAAATATATATCATAGTTTTTGTCATTAATTCCAAAATATGTTTGTCAAAAATACCAAAACATATAACACATGAATAAAGGAGTCAAAACTAAGTTTGTCTAGGAAATTAAAGCATGCATGTATATAGAACAAATCATATATACATTAAACCATGTAAACTTGTTTTGATCTATCTATTCATGAAAACCAAGATCGGATAAACCTAAAACCGAAAAAACTAAAACCAATATTCAAAACATGAAACGTGTGTGTTGTGAACTTGAGCATTATCATACTAATCTAATCTTTACAATAGGCTCTAAACACAAACTAAACTAGGGATACCTAAGTCTTCTTGTAGAGCGCCGTCTCCAAGTTGACTCGGTCCAAACCGTGATTCACCAAGCTAGACTCCAATGAGTGCTAGATGTCATCTTTGATGCTTAGGCTCTTGAATCACCTTATGAAAGATGTGTGGAAGCTTTCACCAACTAATATCTTGTTAAATATCTGAAACTTAAACATTGCAAGATTATTAGTACACATAACTACATGAGTTAATCATCATCAAAACTAGAGTGGAAGGCCTTTGGGCCAACAATCTCCCCTTTTTAATGATGACAAAACTCATGGAGTTATATATGCATGGATTAAAGTAAAGCTTCAAAGAAGCTCCCCTTAACTCATGCATAACAATAAAACATATAAGATATGCAATGAATGTTCTTAAACACATATAAACATGTTCTGGATACCAATTAAAATAAAACATAAACAATGAAACATGCTCTTGATACAAATAAATAAAAATATTGAAACCAACATATTATTACTAATGAAAACCAACTAAAACCTATGCATAAATCAACCATGCATATAAACTACAAATTCTTCTCCCCTTTTTGTCTATCATCAACAAAGGGGTAAAAACAAAAATAATGAAAACAAATACTTCTCCCCTAAATCTTCAAAACAAAGAAGCAATAAATTATTCCAAGGGGTAAAACCAAAGTCAATATGATATCAATTGAAAATAACAAACTTTGAGAAATGCCAAATCCTATTTGAAATAAAACAAGGCATTGAAACAAAATAACATTTTATATCAAAATGAAAACAAGTAATGTAAACTTGATACCAATAGATATTTTTCATTATAAGCATATGATACCAATTACTTTAATATCATAAAGTTAGGGAGTGGGAAACAAAAACAATGGTAAACCAAATACCAATTGAAATATAAAATACGAGTTTTCTCCCCCTTTATGAAATACCAAAAGAAAAATATGCATAGGCTTGAAATAAGATACCAATTGAAAATTAAATCAATTGTAACATGATATTCATTAAAAATTCAAGCTTAGCAATCTTAAAATTATGATAAAGTTGTATATGGATACCAATTGAAAAACTCAAGCTTAACATAACCAAAATTTGTGCTTCAAGATATAGGATATAATAAGCACAAATAAATCATCTATATATGTATGTAAGAAATAGATACCAATAGAAATTGATACTATATGAAGGTAAGCATACATATATAAAACAAAACATATATGAGTATACAAAAGGATGTCAAGATTGATACCAATTGAAAGAATTCAATGATACCAATTGAAACAACAATAAGATCAAGTGTATGACTCAAATCAACTACCACCCATTTCATGATCAAGTTTAAAATGATTTTCATTATAAAGCATTTATGAGCATGATCTCCCATCCACCGCCCATATAAGGTAGGGGTTTCAAAAATAGATTTAGAAATATAGTATGTTTGAAAAACTCTACCTCATGAAGAATATCACAACTAGTCATATGAATCAATAGTACGAAATCCTTCAAGATAAAACACAAAGATTTTCATGAAACATGAGAATCACATGATCACCAAACACTCAAAATCTATATGGCTCCAATAGTACTCATGAAAATCAAATCATGAGAAAATATCAAAATAAGGTGAGTGTACAAGTGTTGTGAGAAACGTATCATCATGAAAATGGATAATTAAGCTCAATATAGTAATCATCAGATATGAAACATAAGTGAATCATGAAATCCATGAAAGTTCATCCATATGATTTAAGCTTTAAGGCATATGTATGTCATGTACAAAACTAAAGTATACATACATATCCTAAACACAATGAGTCCACAAAAGTATATGCATGAAGGCACGTGGCTCAAGGATGTACATGTATAATCAATAGTTTGGACAAGATACACATATACATGAAGTTAAACAAATAAACACGAAATCAAGAAAAACTAAATTTCCACCAAAACTAATTTCATTTCAAGGTATATGTAGAAATTCCAACACAATAAGTTACATACATATCCCTAAACACAATTGAGTCCATATATATAGATTTGCATGAAAGGCAAATGACTCAAAGGTATACATGTATATCTTAAGGTTGGCAAAATAAACATATACATGAAATGAAAACTCATATACATAAAACAAATCAAAAAATAGGAATACAAGTTTAAAATGCATGAATCATCAAAACTAGACTATCCTGGAACATCTAAGGGTACAAATAGGCATCCAAGTACAAACATATATAAAGGTTTATTTGTGTCCCACTACATGTGCAAGTATAAATTCTAGTTATAATGAAAACTAACATCTAAACAAGTAATCAAATCATTATGCATAAAACGGATACAATCAATCATGAAAAAATAAAAAGCATCATGAAGAACATCCACATGCTATTAGAATCAAGAAATACATGATAGCCTATAAACATCAAAACGTTGTGGCTAAATTAGAAATCATACAACACAAGTTATTTATCAAAACATGAATCATTAAAACAAAAAAAAAATCATAGTCAACCATATGATTTGTATGACAAGACATGTGCATAAACCTATGATAAACATGATAGCTAAACATAAAGAGAACACAAAATATGGGTCCATACTAAACATGGG